>PVJA010008520.1:30732-57711 GCA_004027025.1 Myocastor coypus | reverse complement strand
TCCATGGACTAAAATGTAGCATTTTAACTTCATTACAGATTTCCTTTTATTTGCAATTCCTCTACTATTCCTTTTATTTATAATTCCTTCAAAACCAATTTGTTTGAAGTGAAAAATGCTTCTTAAATGAAAGCAATACATTAAAATCCAAGGAAACATAACAGCAAATTTTGGAAAGGAAGTTAGAAAAGAATTCAAACAAGCTGTGACGATCTTAACACAGACACACCAAACATATTACTAGAAAGAGCTTTTTGGTAGACTTTCCTGTTTTCTCCCAAGCCCTGGTTTGTTTTAAACATGTCATCAGCACAGTTTCTTGCTGTTGATTAACATTTCTATATGCAAAGTCTGGAACTGTTTTTCTGGCACTTCTTACTCAAAGATATTATAATCTAGATTTTTCCCCTTCTTTTCTAAATTATGATGTTCACCATAATTAAGAGACGATAAGGCCTGGAATTTAGCACCTAAAAATTAGTACAAAACATTAAAAACTTATAGCAGCATGAGTTAAGGAGTCATAAAATGAAGGTTGCACAAAATATCTCTTTAATCCTAAGCAAACTTAGTAGAAGATTTCAAAAATCAGTGTGACTACAAAGTTCATCAAATCAAAGCCACACAAGTCTCACTGGTAGCTCTTTGTTTTATGTGCTTAAAGTCTCCTCTGCAAAGATCTAACAGCAACCTAAAATAAATATGAAATGTAGAGAAATAAAAATTCCTCCCCTGGGACAGAAGTATGAAACATTAACATTTTAAAAAGTATTTTATAAATCATGCTGCTTTATTAAACACATACCATTAGAAGTCTCTTCTACTACTGACAACACTTTTCTTAATGGTCTGTACATGTTTAAATAAATGGCTCCTGAAAATGGGCATTTATATTATATAAATAAAACCTTAATTAATATAAACATACCTAGATATAAACTTTTTAGAAATGTCAGCTTAAAACTTTCCAGTCTAAATAAATCCTCTTATGAATGGTCCAGGAAAGCAATTTTAATGCATTTTTTTTTCTTCTAAAAAGCTCATCAAATTTACAGGCACAATCTAAAAAAACAAACCAAAATAGTTTTGAAGAAGACCAAATATCTCATTCATGTAATAAGCAACTTCTAAGTGATACTCAATGGATGGTTTTTGAGACCAACAAAAGCTGTATGACTTTCTTTATAGCACTCATTATTGTCTCATTATTATCATATATGTGTACATTTATTTGTGCTTGCTTATTGTTTATTTTACTGCCTTAAATTCTAATCTTCCTAAGAGTAAAGACTAAGTTTCCTTGTTCTCTGCTCTAACACTTAGCATTGGACTGAGCCCATGGTAGATGCAAAAGGTAGCTCACTTAATAATTTATGAATGAGATATGGCTCAAGAGACTTATTTCCATGTATCATGGTGTATACAAATTGTGTAAAGTATCTAGGTGGTCCCCCATGTACCTGGGTATCCCAAGTTTCATTTTCCAGCTTCCCATGCAGCTGTCATTAGGTTTGAACTAACAGGAGGCAAGTAAGTTAGGTATGAGGGAACATATCTGTGATCCCACTTATTCTTGGCTGAGACAACAGGACTACATGTTTGAGGATAGGCTGGGCAACTTATTGAGAACCTGTCTCAAAGTAAATAAATAAATAAATAAATTAGTACATAGGCTGTGATGTAGTGTGTTGCACAGCACTCCTGGATTCAACTCTCAGTAGTGCAAAAACAATAAAAAAACAAACAAACAAAAACTTGCAAGCAAAAGTATCCTGCAACACCTTCAAGAAAGCTCCTTGGAACACAGCTACTGCAACCCTTCGGCCCTATTTCTTTTTAGTTCCTTTCCAATACTCAGAATGTTCACGTAACTATTGGAGCTCTAACTGCCACTCTAGACTATGAGCTGACCTTAAAAACAAACACATTGGGACTGGGGAGATAGCTCTGTTGCACAAGTGCCTGCCTGGCAAGTGTAAGGTCATGAGTTTGAACCCTGGTCCCACAAAAAATAAATACATACATACATACATACATACATACATACATAAAAATAAACACATTATAGGAGGTTTATAGCAGAAGCCTGCCATTGTAAAAAGGACTGTACCTGGCCTGTTTATTCTTCTTTTACCTGAAAAAAACTACCTTACTTAAGTCATTATTTTGAGTCATACAACCAAGTCAAATCCTACTATTACTTTTCAAAAATAATTTGGAAATAGGTCATACATGTAAATTATGTCTCTTTTAATCCACTTTTATTTTTTAATAAACATGCTAAGAACTCTTTCCAACAAATAGGCATGTATTGTCAAGCACAACATTTTATCCTCTGAATTAAGCGATATATTATGAAAAAGTACAAAGCAGTTCAAAGCTGGGTTCTGGTCCTTAAGAAATTAATAGCTTAGGGGCTAGGGAGAAAGCTCTGTGGCAAAGCACCTACCTGGCAAGGGCAAGGTCCTGAATTTGATCCCTGGTACTGCATACCTTGCCAGCCATGAACCCCAGGCGGGCCATGGTGGTACATGCCTGTAATCCTAACACTGGGAAGGCTGAGACAGGAAGTCACTATGAGTCTGAACTGCATAGTGAGACCCTGTATCAATTTTTAAAAAGAGAAGGAAGGAAGGAAGGAAGGGAGGGAGGAAAGGAGGGAAAGAGGGGAAAAGGGAGGGAGGAAGAGAGGGAGGGAAGGAAAGAGAGAGAGAGAAATGGATTTAGGGCTAAGGAGATAGCTTGGCAGTATAAGTAAGCATTTGCCTGGCAAGTACAAGGACCCAGGTTTGATCCCCAGTACTGCATGCCATGCCAGCCCTAGAACCCTGAGTGTGTCAATGCTGGCCACAAAACTAGTATGGTGGCACACGCCTATAATCCCAGAGCTGGGGAAGCTGAGACTGGAGGATCATTATGAGTCTGAGCTGTGTAACAGGACCCTGTACCAAATAAATAAATAATTACAAAAGAAAAAATTAATGGCAGTGAAAAAGGATGTGCATGAGTCACTCATCTTCTCTTTCTAGCACAATCACCCATAGAAACAGCACAAAGCAACAAGGAACAAAGTACAAAATTGGGCAGGTGCTACAATTGTAGAGGACTGGTGCTCTAGAGGAAGGGACCAAAGGAGAAGCTTATCCTTGAGATGGGCCTTGCAGAAGGAACAGAACCTAGAGAAGCAGCGGAAACTGGCAGGGTGCTTCAGGGTGGGGACCAGCAGCCGGGGAACCACTGTTTCAATAATTGAACACAGCATGTTCAAGGAGCTAGAAAGGAGGTCAGCCAGATGTGTGGCCTCTGGAAAGAGGGCCCTTCCTTTTCTCAGAACATGGTCTCTCAGTCTTGGGAAGAGGCCTCACAAAGGACAGCCTATCTCACCATTCATCCACATTTAGGAAATACATCTTTACTCCAGATTCTCCCTGCCATGCACCTAACATCTTTGTGTCTGGCACTATGTGTTACTTAAGAACTCTGAACCTTATACAAAGTGTACCCTGGCTGAGGTTCCTACTTTTCTGCACAGATCCATCCTGTAAAGACATGGCCCCATGGTGATTTCCAGAGAAATGTGCTTCATGCCATGCACCAGGCACACCTCAAATACATGATGAAGTGTTTCAAATTAAACAGGCAGGCAGAGGGAATATGTTCTGCTCCTACCCTGTGAAAAAGTAATAAAGCAATAAAATGACCAGTCATTGCTTCCAAAGAAGAGGCCAGGGAATTCAATTACTCATAGACTAATCACAATCACAGGATAAGGAAGTAAATTTCCTAATAAGTTCCCTTTCAGCTGCTTCTCACCAACAAAGCCAAAGTCAAGTTTTTAAAAATCCTACCAAATAAACACTTCTAAGGAAAACAGCACTGTCTAGTCCAGTGATGGTAAACGTTTCAGATATTTCAATAATAACAAACAGCCTGTTGTGGTATGTATGCCATAGGTTCACCATCTTTGGAGTGAAAGCCTTGGGCACTGTTCTGATTTATGGGACACTTTTCAGAACAGTAGATATGCTCACAGCACAAAGGAGTCCAGGTAAAGGCAGCTAAATAAAGAATCACTATGGAATCCAGATGGAGCCAGGCCTAATACAGAGTAGCAAAGCACTAACTGATGAGAGATCCAGAAGTATTTTTATACTACGGCATTAGGAGCAATGCTTAAAGTCTCTAAGATCTAGTCTAAGATAAATAGAATCAAACTCAGCTTTTTCCAAAATTCAGCCTAAAATGGCTCCAGGGCAAGAACTCCTAGGCCAGACAGCAGCAGATTTGAGCAGACTCCTTTGGCTCTGACTCACTGCTGACCTTGGTTTACTTATCTGTAAATAAAAGGAGCTCAAGTGGGCATGATCAACCCCTGAACTCCACTACAGCTCAAACAAAGACCCTAAGTCAAGGACAAATGAGTGCATAGCAAAGAGGGGGAGCATATTTCTTTCTCTCTTTTTTTTTTCTGTCCATCACCATTTCCCCACATGCCCTAAATTATATTAACTTTTCAACTAATAAACAGCCATCATCACCAGTTGCAATCTCCTCTGAAGCTTCGTGAATGTCATGCTTGTCTGGTGACAGCAGCAGCTGTTGCTCTCCTCAAACCACATCCTTCCCCTTCATCATGAGGCCTCCTTGCTGACCACAATTTGCATTGGCCAGAGCTCCCCCTACATCAGATTCCACCCAAAACTGCCACCCATATGTGAAGTTCTAGTTTATTAGACCCTCTGAAGCAGATCCAGCTGGCCAGGGCAGTTTCCAGGTGGTCAAGACCAAAGATTGCCATAGCATTTCCAGCATATGAAAGCTGTAAGAGACTGCAAAAAAGGGTCTATTTGGACAGCCTTTGGTTTATAGATGAGGACACTGATCCTTGGGACATCCATTTAAAATATCTAACATGACCTAGCCAGAGCTAGAACCCACCTCCTGACTCAGTGGCCAGCTGTGATTTTGCAATAGATGTAAACAGTTTCCCTGGCATCTAGCATCTACCTTAACAATGCCAAACATAAAACTCTAAGTCCTACAACCTCTAGAACACATATTTCTCCAACTTTCTCCAATAGTACGGTCTCCATCCTGGTGCAACCCACATTGGCCTCTTGCCTGGACTCTGGCCATATCTCTTATATTACTCCACTGTCGCTATTCTTGTCCCTATGAATCAATTTTCTAAACCAGAGGACCCGAACAATGTTGTAAAAACAAACCAGAACATGTCATGTCTACCACCCTCCTCACCCCTGTCAATGTTTAAATCCATTAGTCTTCCCAATATACACAGAGCAAAAAAAGCTCAGATTTGTGGAAGGCACTGCCTTGTCTGATCTCTAATGATGTCACCAATCTCATTTCACCCAAATCTTTCCAAAGTTCCAACCTCCCTGCAATCATAGAGTGTCCCTCTGCACAAAATGCTCATATCTACTCATGGTCTAACACACATTGCACCACTCTTCACACTCAACTTACACATAACTTCCTCAGACATACTTTCTCTTTCTCGTTACTGGGAGTCTGTCATATAACTTTGCACTTTTCCTGTGTAGCATGCACAGAAGCTGAGTTTGATTCCATTTATCTGTAAGTAAAAGGAGCTCAAGGGGCTGGGGAGATAGCTCAGGGACACAAGTGCCTGCCTGGAAAGTGCAAGGTTGTGAGTTCAAACCCAGGTCCCGAAAAAAAAAAAAAAAAAAAAAAAAAAAACTTAAATAAATAAATAAAGCTCAAATGGGCATGATGAACCCCTGAACTCCACTACAACTACAACAAAGACCCTAAGTCAAGGATAAATGAGTGCATAGCAAAGAGGGTGAGCATATTTCATGTGCCTATCTTCTATGATAGGCAGAAGATAATCCCTCCCATATATACACATTCTAATTCCTAAAACCTGTGAATGTAACATTGTTCTATATACCCAACAACTAATTAAAGAAGAAAACAAAAGGGGTGGGTCATTGCACTGTTATTTTTTTTCTTGTTTCAGAACTTTTGTTTGTTTGTTTATTTATTTTTATGGCCGTCTCAGCCTGCCCTGAGGGCAGGGCTCGTGCAGCATGTGGTGCCGGGGATCGAACCGTGGTCCCTGCAGCCACCTAAGCTTTCCTAAGCAGGCGCTTTAGACCACTAAGCCATCTCGCCGGGCCCCTGCACTGTTATTAAGATAAAGATTTTAAATATTTGAAATATATTTTTAAGAATAGTTTTTTAATGACAATGTCCCCAACCAGACTATTAGCCTCATGAAAACAAGAACTGAATCTATTTGTTGATCCTTACAGTTAAGGAAATATGTCAGGAACATAATAAATCCTAAATAAGTATTATCTATCATTCACAGATGAGCAAGCAAAAATATATATATTTTAAGCAATTTGTCTTTGTCTTAGAATCAGTAAGCAGCATAGGAGATTCCAACATTCCTATGTTGGAACGTAATCTTAACATTAGAGTACATCAGGATGGATCAGGCTGACAGAAGATAGGAGACAGTCTTGATGTTTTTTTTGTTTTGTTTTGTTTTACTTTTGTTTGTTTATTTGTTTATTTTTATGCCCGGCTCAGCCTGCCCTGAGGGCAGGGCTGGCGCAGCATGCGGTGCCGGGGATCGAACCGTGGTCCCTGAAGCTGCCCAAGCTTTCCTAAGCAGGCGCTTTAGACCACTGAGCCATCCTGCCGGGCCCAGTCTTGATGTTTAGTTGACTCATTTAGAACAACTGGAAGTGGTAACAGGCAGAAGAAAGCCCCTCCCATACATACATATCCTAATTACTAAAACCTGTGAACGTAACATTACTCTATGTACCCAACAAATAAATAAAACAAAAGGGGGTGGGTCCTTGCACCATTATTAAGATAAAGATTTTAAATTAGGTCAATGCTCTGGGTTTATCAGTGTGGGTGCTACATGTAATCACAGGTGTCCTTTTAAGAGCAAGGCAGAGAGAGAGCTGACGAAACAGAAGAGGATATAGCCACAGGGCAGAAAGAACAGATGAAGATTCAGGCCACTAGCAGAAACTATCACTGACTGCATGATTTATAAACAACACAAATGCATTTCTCCAGTTATGGAGCCTGGAAGTCTGAAATTAGCATGGTTGTCTTGTTGCTAAAGGCCTTCTTAGTTAGAGACAGAGACCTGCTCATCATAGCTTCACATAATGGAGAGTAGAGAGGGAAAAACCAAGCACTCTCAAGTCTTTTTGTAAAGCACTAATCCCACTCATAAGAATGCCATCCTCATATGACCTAAATACCTCCAGAATTTCCACCTCCCAAAACGATCACACTGCTAGGTTAGATTTCTTTTTTTCTTTTTGGCAGCACTGGGCAGGCATTGAGCCCATGGCCTTTATACTGTTATATCCCCAGCCCTTTCCCATCCCCCTTCTCCTCCTCCCTCCTTCTCCCCCCTTCTCCCTCCCAATCTTTTTCTCTTTTTCTCTCTCCTCCTCTCCTGTCTTCTCTTTTTTTTTCTCTCTCTCTCTCTGTCTGTTTCTTTTCTTTGCAGAACTGGGTATTGAACTCAGGACCCTGCACTTGCCAGGCAGGCACTTGTGCTCCTAAGCTATCTCCCCAGCCCTCTGTTTGATTTTTAGAAACAGGATCCTGCTATATAGTTCAGGCTGGCCTTGAATATACTATATAGCCCAGGATAGCCTCAAATCTACTGTGATCTTCCTGCCTCATCCTCGTAAGTGTTAGGATTACAGATGTGCACCTCCATACCAACTTTATTTTTAAATTTTTTTTTTATTTTGGGGTCTAGTCTCAAACTTGTATCCTTCTGTCTTAGCCACCCAGAGTGCTGGGTTTATATGTCTATGCCAGAAGGCCTTGCACACATTAGGATTTTGATATAAGAATTTGAGGGCATACAAATATTCAGTTGTTAGCGCTGAACATTGGAATGGTGTACCACAGACCAAGGAATACCAGCTGCTGCCAGAAGCTGAAAGAGGCAAGAATAAGAACTGTCCCCTAGAACCTTAGGAGGAATTATGGTTCAACCTATCCCTTGATTTCAGCCAATCATACTGACTTCAGATGTATGTATTCTTTCTTTTCTTTTCTTTCTTTTCTTCCTTTCTTTCTTTCTTTCTTTCTTTCTTTCTTTCTTTCTTTCTTTCTTTCTTTCTTTCCTCCTTCCTTCCTTTCTTTCTTCCTTTCTTTTATGGCTGGCTCAGCCTGCCCTAGGGGTGAGGCTGGAGCAGCATGTGGTGCCCAGGTTCGAACCATGGTCCCTGCAGTTGCCTAAGCTTTCCTAAGGAGGCAATTCAGACCACTGAACCATCTCACCAGCCCCTAGATCTATGTATTCTACAAGTATAAGGGAATCAATTTTAATTGTTTTAAGACACCAGATTTGTAGTAATCTGTTACCTCACACAGAAAAAATAAAAATAGAATTCATAACATTACTCTGCTAAAATACCATGATTTCTCTCCAGAAAGATTTATTCTATCCTTGCTTCCATCATATGTACTACACATGCACACAGATAAACATGAACCTCCACTCTTAGCACCATTTGTTATACATTTCCTAAGAATTGGCAGTAAGAAAGCAAGATTAAAAGGAAAAATATCAATAATGAGGGTTAAAAATTACTTTTTGCAAAATAGAGGGTTAAAAATTACTTTTTGCAATATACAGCTAAAATTCTTATCATTTTTAACTACAGCTAAAAATGCTTCTAGGCTCAAAACTTAGGTGAAAATCAAAGTAAACACTGTCCTAGCATTGTTTCCAAAAGGTTTTTGGATTCACAGAGATCTTCTGTTTTCACTTTTGTAGTTTAATAAATAAACTTAGTGAACAGCTGTTTTAAAATAGCTTGAGTATCATATTTCATGAAATTAGAAGTCTGTACTCTCAAGTTCATCTTTTTTCTTAGCTTTGAGTCATTAAGTCTGTCTCAGATAATAAAGTTTGGCCTTGTTGGACTGATAATTCACTCTGCTTTCAAGATAATCTATGATTTTGTAAGACCAAAGCCTTCAGAAATATGTTTTCAGTACTTGATAAGAAGTGAAATAACATTCATGAGATGAAGCTCAATGTAAAGAAATACTTTGATATGTTCAAGCTCCCCACACAGAGGACAGAGGAGAAGGCCTCTTGCCAGAGCCACCATCTTGCTATTGTTCCCTTCAGTTTCCAGATGAGAAAGGAATATCAAGTTGTTTGTTGAAGATTAATCCTGCCAAAGGAAATAAGAAATTTTCCAAGCTGTTGTCAATATGGTGATGCTGTTTAAGGTGAACATGAGGTAATTTCATAGCAGTCAAAATATGGTTGAAGAAACAGGAACGAAAAGAACTTCCATAAGAGTATATCATAAGAAATCTAGATGAGAAGATGAAGATAAAAAAAAATATGGTAGAGGAAATTAGGGGTGGTAACTGAGTCATGACAGAGGAAGAGGAAAGAAGTGAGGTGTACTTTAATGTAAGAAATTTCCTGAACAGAGCTGTTTCTCGGAAATACCAGGGCAGCTTTGGGAGGTGGTTAGGAAAAGTATTTCACTTATTATGTTATTGGATATTGTGATATGTAACATACTGAGAAAGAAAAGAAATCTTAATTTGACTTGTCCATTTAATAAATGAGAAACTGAGGCCAAGAAGGGTTAGTTCACTTCTCCAAGGACAAAAAGCTGTTAAGTGGTCATGCTGAGACTCAAATTGGAACATAGTAGACCCTCTTCTAGCATTATCAGCTGTACCATGAACAGATGTTCAGCCTGGCCATGTCCAGATGTTAGCGGTGTATCTGCCAGCTACAATAATGGCAAGCTATCCTTTATTTCTTAGAGGCAAATTAATTTTTAAGTACTGTGAATCTATTCTATGAAGAGCTACTTCAACCTGATTGCTTTTACCAATTATTTTCAAAATAACATTTAAATAGATGCAATGCCCTATGATCTTCCTGCTCTTCCTTGATGATAGAAAGCTATTTAGTCAAATTGTTTTCATTGAGACAGTCCAGTTTTATACCTGAGCTCTTAGCAGATGCCCTGAAAGCAACAGCCTGTGCTGACACTGCACCTTGGCTGGGTAGATACTGGTGTCTGTCAACATGGCCTGACTTACAAGCAGAAGAAGTAGCACATGCCCAGCCATTCATATTCAGGGACATAAAGCTCTCTGCTGCTGTGCTCCCACCCCAGAGCTGGGACCTAGAGGCGGTAGTTTCTCTAGCAAGGGTTTGCTTACTAACTTTAATTAGTCAGAATTCAGAGTGTGAGCATCTCCACACAGGAAACTGGTGCTCTGGGTATGTCCTGTTACTGAGGCTCTTATACTAATGCTTTCTCAGTGGTAACATCTGAAGACAGGAGTACATCTGTGTTTTGTCATACATAGCCTGTGAATTTCATTCCAGAATCCACGAGGTCTTTATGACTTTGTATAACACATCTTACATATAAGGATAATTTGTAAATATATTTTGTCTCTAGATCACCAATAACCCTAATAGGCATTTGATCTAATGCCAACTATTAATTCTCAACAAAATAAAAATACGATTCCTTTAAGTGATAAACTAATATATGGTAGTCTAAAATTATTTTAAATAATAGGTTCACATCAGTGAGAAGGGTAATATTGTTTATAGTATTTAGCTAATGTATATCTGACTATATATATATCATAATATACATAATTTATAATATATATTTATAATTATATAGGCATGCATACATAGCTAGTTTGAGCTGCTCTCCCAAGTAGCTGCTTTTCTTACGTTTTATTTTTTCTATTTGAGTACTAAGCAAGCTCAACCCTCTTTAGCTTCCAAGAACAAGCATGTTCAAGGCGGTATGGCCATAGACATTTCAGTTTTTCTTAGAAAGTCCTAACTAAGGACTGTTAGTGTTTGGTGGTTCTGTCAGATACATCTGGATGTTCCAATTCAACATGTCCTAGAAATTATAAGCTGACTCCTTCCCAAGGCTCTCTTTCAGTATTTAGTAAAATAAGCCAATAAGCACATTAGATTCAAGAGCTAGAAGGTTGGTCTAAATGATCCACAGGGAGGAGAGCAACAAATAGATGCCTAGTCTACCTGTTAGTGTGTTTTCTAAGCATTCAGATGTGGTTTTAAATCACAACAATATATACCAATTCTTTGATTCATGAATAAAAATTTATTCATTCAGCAAATATTTACCAGTCATTTGGGACATTGCCAGGCATTAGAGATGTAACTGGCATTAAGATGCTATAGTTTGAATGTAGCTTGTGCCCCAAGAGTCCATGTATTAGAAGCTTGGTCCCCAGTGTAACAGTGCAGGAGCTGATAGAACCTTTAAGAGATGGAGTCTAGTCCTTGGGTCACTAGGGATCCTATGCTTGCAATGGTCTGGAGAGAGTCTAGTTATAAAAGCCTAAGCTTTGCTGCTGCTTCCTGTTTCACAAGTGATCACTTGTTCTAGCATACACCATGCTGTGATCCAGCCAAGAGGGCCCTCATCAGAGCTCATCTGTGCAGGTGCCTCACCCTTGACACTCCAGAACTGTGAGGTAAGCAACTTCTTTTCTTGATAAGTAGCCTGCTTCCAGTCTCATATTACAGTAACAGAAAGCTGGCTTACACTCCAGATGACAGGGTCCCTACCCTGTCAGACTTGTAAGACATAGGACTTCTTATACTTAGCATTAAATAGCTTAAAGTTCAGCCCTGAAATAGCACATCATTAGGGAAAGCCATTTGAATGATGGAAATTGCCTTTACAGACATTAACCAATGACACAAAGGTAAGTTTTATTTGTTTTTAAAGGTAGGTTTTATTAACTCATACACATTCCAAAACCTTATATAAGGTGTTTTCAACTCCAATATTCTACTTGCTGTTCATTTTCTCCATTTTGTAAGAAACTGTCATGCCTTTCAGTATTTAACTTTAATCAGGGGCAAAAGCAGAGTGCACGTGAACAACTATCCTCTGAGAATGAAGTAACATCAGGTATTCTACAGCAACTCCTTTCCTCATGTGGCAATGTCTTTTTGTTCTCTTTTATCTGTTACAACTGATCCTAACATAACTTTTCATTCTCCTTCACAGTTCACAATATAATCATTGACCAAACCAAGCATTCTTTTCTTATGATAGGGATTTTTATTGAACAAAAACTCAGTGAGCAATTCTCTCTGATAAGTACTGTGCATTTGTCAAGCCAATTCATGATCTGCACATCAATAGCTTTGCCCAAATGTAAAGTAAAAGATCTGCTAGCATGGACATACGATGGTGATGGCCTTTCCAGACTTGCACACAGATGTTATATAATTCCATTGAAGAAGTTTTGCCAAAGTCCTATTCTGCTTTCTCTGAGCACTACACTTGTCTTTAGCTCTGTAGAGCATGAATCTGACATTTTGATCTCTTTTCTGATATCCCTACAGAATTCATCTATCTCATTTTGGAAAGTACAATTTTGGATTTGTTGTAGGAAACCTGATAACTTTACCTGTTGATAGATTTAAGTGTTTAAAAATAACAGAAAAGCTTTGATAACCTGATGCCACTATTTGCTAAAAGGACAGTGCACACTGAAGTGGAGTTCAGTGGAATGCTGATTTAATAAATCTAATTTCAGATATTTATTGTCCTATTTTTTTTTTTTTTCTTTTTTGGCTGCTTGAGTTAAGCCATCCTACCTAGGAAATCATTTGCCCTATCAGTGACAAACAGGACTTCTGTTTTTGTACTGGAATCCTATTCACTGTTTATAGTTCTAACCTTTTTATGAGTTTTATTATTTACCTGATTCATCCCATCTCTACTTTTACCCTTCACCTTTGAGAAATTCTTAAAAATTGGTGTAGAATAACTATAATAAGTGCAAACTTATGTGAACAATAATAAATGTTAAACAAATTAGCTAACATGAACTGCCCTCAACTGACTAAATATTAGCCGAGACAAGGTCTTTTTAACATAAATTCAATATTTAGGAAGATCAAGATTATTAAGGATTCCTGCAGAATTCACTATCAGTATTATTCTAATTAACAAACTAAGTAAATGAAATTACTCCACTGACTTCTCCTCTGAAGCTGCCAAAGCATCTGCAGATCACTTGTCAGACCTTTACAGGTGGGGAGCTCTTCAGTTGTCTGCATGCGACACTGAAAAAAGATGCTCCAAGCTTGCTAGCTAGCCTTATGTCTATACAAGCCAATTTCAGACACTGCTGTCAGTGCAACATGAACTTCATAAAGAATTATCTGGGGCCCTGCGGGATAGCTCAGTGGTCTAAATCCCCAGCACCACACACTGCACCAGCCTTGGGGCAGGCTGAGCTGGCCATAAAAATGAGTGAATAAACAAAGGTTCTGAAACAAGAAAAAAAATAAATAAATAAAATTTAAAATTCTAAAAAAAAAAAAAAATTAAATAAATAAAAATAAAGAATTATCTATCTTCACTTCTTGGTCCTTATACCCTCAGTCCAGTCTCCAGATACCCTTTTGCTATACTAGTCTACCCAAACCTTCAGGAAGCTTGGAAAGCCTCTAACGACTTCTAACCTTTAATTAGGATCAAATCTTACTGCTATTCTCATTAGGCAGCAAGTCACAGCCTTGAAAACTCAGGATCACCTAGAAAGCTTTTATAAAGTTCTGCTGCCTAGACTGTACTTTGGCTCAAATTAATCAGAATCTTGGGCTGGACCTAAATACCTACTACACCAGTGATGGGAGAACCTTGTAGAACTTTCAATGATACAGAAAGTCCGCTGCAGCAGGTCACCATTGCCCTTTTCTTTTAAAACAGCTTCCCTGGTGATTCTAATGCACAGATTGGCTGAGGACCACTGATTGCTATTATGTGGCACCATCATGGGGAATCTCTCACAGTAGATATTTATTTACCATACCTGCTGAGTCACCCACATTCCAGATTTATCATTTCTCTTATCAGGGCTATGGTGATGAGCTCCTTCCTAGGAATTTCTGAATTTCTGTCATCTGCTGACAATGGTTCTTTTTACATCTACCATTATAGTTCTTTTTTTTTTTTTTTTTTTTGTCTTTTTTGAGACAGGGTCTCGCTATGCAGTTGAGGCTGGCCTTGAGCTCACTTTTGTAGCCCAGGCTGGTCTCAAACTCACACCAATCCTCCTGCCTCCACCTCCTGAGTGCTGGGATTACAGGCGTGAGCCACCACGCCTAGATACCATTATAGTTCTTAGAGCAGTCTTCATCTCCCCTTTCCCTGTGGCTAATATTCTCTCCCTCAATGACAGAAGTTCTTCACTTGACTGCATGTCAAAAACACCAGGGTCTGAAAAGTACCCATGTCTGGGCTGTGCCCCACACCATATAAATCACCACCTCCAGGAACAAAAGCTAGGCATTAGTGTTGCTAAGCAGCAGTCAAGGTTGAGAATCAACCCTGGAGATGCAGCATCAATCAGAGTAACTTCACTACTACTACTGAGCTTGTTTCTGAGCTTCCTGACAACCATTCTAATAAGTAACTTCCGTCCTCAAGAACTTAAAGTTCATAGCAGAGATAGAGGTGAAAGGTCACTAAATCACAGTAGTGCAAATACTATAACAAATATTAAGAATCTACAGGACACTAAAAAATAATAGCTAATGTACCATAAATTTGGATAAGGGGAAAAAAAAAAAACATATATATATATATATATATAATTTTAAAAAAAATTTGGATAAGGATTCTCAGAGGAAATTACACTTAAATGACATCTGGAGGGATATCTAGCCCAGAGTTAGGTACAAAAGGCATTTTCTAAGAAACATCCACTCATCTTTTCAAATATTCTTATTATCAATATGTATGTTTCTATAATGTATTTCCCAACAGTGAAGACAGTGCTTCCACCTTTCCAACACAACTGTGGACAGACTGACAAGACAGACAGACAGACACACACACACACCTAATACAATCCTGATTAAACCCCACGGCTGCTCATGGCTGGAGGCAGCAGCTTGGGCCTCTGGCTTCCTGGTTCCTCTTAGTTGCTTGAGGACAAAGTGCTTCTCTGCCTCAGAATACCCATAAGCTGTCTGCAGAACATCTACAAGATGCTCCCAACTAGGATACCTCTGGCTACCAGGAACAGAAAAGCCAATTCAATGGGGGACTAAACAATGAGGGGTTTTGCTCTCACAAGACCAAAAAGACAGGGTTGAAAAAATAAAAATAAAAAAGACAGGGTTGAGTATATCAGGTGTAATGAGGTCAGGGCCTGACTCTGCTCCTCCACCATTTTCTTGGCTAATCCTTATCCTGAGTATTGGATTCATCTTCAGGATGGTAGCAAGATCACTGTCACACTGCTAGATATCATACCTCAATATATAAGGTCATAGGATAAAGGAAGATGTTCTTTTGTGTATTTTTCTGCATTTCCTCAGAAGCCCAAAGAAAATTATTCCTCCTGTTCCTTCAGCTAGAATGTCACATGTCCATAACTACCCCAATTCTTGGTGAGGACAAACAGGGCACCATGAGCACCTTAGATAAGCCAGGGTGAGCACACAGAAATATGGACACAAATCATCTTCTCGAAGACACATCAGAGGGGCAAACCAACCAAAAAATAAATAAATAAATGAATAAAGACAAATTAAATCAGAAGGAATTAACCTAGCCAAGGAAGTGAAAGTGCTAAATGAAAATTATACTACACTGAAAAAGATCAAAAAAGGCACTGAAAAAATGGAAAGATATCCTCTATTCCTAGATAGGCAGAATTAATGTTATCAAAATGGTCCTACTACTAAAACTAATATGTAAACTTAATTCAACCCTTATCAAAATGCAAAGAATATTACTCATCAAAAGTAAAAACAATCCTAAAGTTTATATGGAACCAGAAGAGATTCAAAATATCAAAAACAATCCAACAAAAATACAGGTGGAAGCATTGCAATCTCAAATTTCATGCTATACTACAAAGATACAGGGGCTGGGGAGATAGCTCAGAAGCACAAGTGCCTGCCTGGCAAGAGCAAGGTCCTGAGTTCAATCCCTTGTTCTGGGAAAAAAAAAAAAAAAAAAAAAAAGATGCAGTGATGAAAACAACATGGTACTGGTACGTAAAAGGAACATGGATCAATGAAACAGAACAGAGGATGTAGAAATAATAATGCTAGTACATTCAGCCATCTGATCTTTGACAAAGAGGCCTCCACTGGAGGAAAATAACTCCTTTAGCAAATGAAGCAGGGAAAATTGGTTACATACATGCTGAAAATTGAATCTAGACCTGTATGTATCGCCATACACTAAAATAAAATCAAAATGGATAAAAAAAAAACCTAAATACTAAAACAGAAACAATCTGCTGGAAGCAAAATAGGTAAAACTCCCGAAAATATAAGCAAGGTAATGATTTGCTAAACAGAATCCCAAATACATAGGAAATAACATCAGGGGTCAACAAAGAGGATTACTCTATAACACATTAAACAGATACTCAACACAGTAAATGAAACTTCCAAGTGAAAGGACAGTCTATAAAGGGGGAAAATTCTAGTCAACTACCCTTAGACAGAGGACTAGTATTCAGAATATATAAAGTACTTTTAAAATAATCAAAACATAGGCAACTGAAATGAATACACACTTCTCCAAAGAAGTATAAATGGCTAATAAATATATGAAGAAATGCTCAACATCTCTGGTCATTAGACAAATGCAAGTTAAAACAACACTGAAGGAGGCCCTAGGTTTGCTATCAGTTGGGGTGGGGGAGTTACTGAGTAAAATGGTAGGACTTTATAACTGGTAATACTTTATTGATTCTTGGAAATTATATAAAGTATAATATTTCTTATTATTTAAAATGATATTTACTAAGCTACTAGTGTGTGTTGGGCATTGATATAAATGTCTTATGTGCATGATTTCATTTAATCCTAAAACCAGTCAGAGACTCAGGTTTATAGGTAAAACATTCTTAACTAACCTTTTGCTGGGGATGTAGCTCAGTGGGTGCAGTGCCTACCTGGCATGTGTGAGTGAGTCCCTGAGTTCAATTCCTGGTACAAAACAACAAAAACACAACTAACACCAAACAACATGTCTTTCTAAAAAATTTTTTAATTAAATTTTTTTTCTTGTTTCAGAACTTTTGTTTATTTATTTATTTTTATGGCTGGCTCAGCCTGCCCTGAGGGCAGGGCTGGCACAGCATGTGGTGCCAGGGATCGAACCACCGTCTCTGCAGCCACCTAAGCTTTCCTAAGCAGGCGCTTTAGACTACTGAGCCATCCTGTCGGGCCCGTTTTTTTTGTTTTTATTATGGCCGGCTCAGCCTCCCCTGGGGGTGAGGCTGGCACAGCATGTAGTGCTGGAGATTGAACCCAGGTCCCTGCTGCTGCCTAAGGGTTCCTAAGCAGGGCACTTTAGACCACTCAGCCATCCCACCAGCCCTGATATCTTTGTTTTTTAAGCATAAGCTTTTCTACAATATAATATTAAATGGAAATTTAAACTACTCAATTTTTAGTTCTAAGACATGCTTTCTCCCCTTTCTATCCTCCCTATTCCTATTTTAGCATCATATAGTAATCTAAGCTTATACTTACTATAGTAATGCTGCCTCACTTTCCCTTGGGGTATGATTTATTGGTGGAACATTCACAGGATCAAGGAATCCTAACAGTCAAGCCATCTCAGAAGTCTAGCCCCACAATTTTATTCAAGTACCAAAGCGTATATGCAAATAAGATGCTCTCATCACAGAGGATCTTAATGTGGGAACATAACAATTCACTGTTCAGTATGTTTCTCCTGGTGCTTGTAGACAAACAGTTCTACATTGCAGAAATCTATGAAATAGCATGATCCTGAATGCTGAAGTGTGAATACTACAGAACAATATGC
Source organism: Myocastor coypus (assembly GCA_004027025.1). NCBI lineage: Eukaryota > Metazoa > Chordata > Mammalia > Rodentia > Myocastoridae > Myocastor > Myocastor coypus. Next base: position 39,808 of record PVJA010008520.1, on the reverse strand, counting down.
TCCCAACCCTGCAGGTAATTTATACTCAAGATTTATTGTTTTGCTTCAGTACAAAGACCAAGTAAAGAGTTGGAGATTCAAGGACACTACTTCAATATTGAGTATATTATTAATTTGCTGTGTGCTGTGAGAAGTGGCTGAAATGCTCTGGGATCTCTACCACCTGTTAGAAGATATCAACTGTCCCCACAGAAGGCCTATGGAAATTAAAAGTAACTAACAAGATTATTTTGGTTCCAACATACCTCACATTCTCTCCCACTTTTATCTGTTTCCTCTTACCACACACAAAGGCCTCAATCTCCCACCCCATTAATGATTCAACCTATTAAAGAAATCAGTTATTTGCCTAGCAGCCAATGCAGTTCTGCTTCATTAATTCTTGAATTAATTCCATTTTCCTCAATCTTCTATAAGAGTATACTTGGTTTTGAAGAGACAGATGTTAAAAAAAAAAAAAAATAAGTAGCAGATAGAAGCAAACAAAGTTCATCTGGTCTGTGCCAACAACCTCTGACTGTCCCTCTGTCCCCAGTTTTCTCCACCAAGCCCAGCCCCATTGGGCCACTAGGATTCTTGCTACATCACAAGTAAGATCAGTTTGTTTGCTCTCATACTTTCTTTCTATCAATGGCTCCTTGGTGTCTATAAATGAGAACTAAACTCCTTAGGAAAACAGAGGAGAGTCTTCACAGTTAGTCCCCCACCACCTTTGCTGCTTCAGGTTTCATCACTTCTGGTGGCCATGATACTTGGTCTGAAATGATATGAGGACTAGGAACCTAAATACAAGAGTAGGGAGAGGTCTTTGGTCTGAAAAAAAAGGCTCAGGAACTAAGGCAAAAAACACTGAAGATCTCTTTCTGGAAAAAGAAGGTAAACTGTGGCAAATACAGAGCTTTGTAGTGCCTGCTACTCTGAAGTGTGTGTGGTGTGTGTGTGTATGTGTGTGTGTGAGAAAGACAGACACAGACACACAGACATTCACAGACACAGATACAGACAGACAGGTTCAGACCGAGACAGAGATGATTTAAGAGGACCTTCCTAACTCTTCATCATGGTGTCTTCCAAGATCCCTGCTCTTCTCTCTTACATCTTATATGCAATTCACTCAGAAATCCCAATCACTCTATCTGCAACATATCCCAAATTTTAACTTTTTTTTTTTTTACCTTATTCACTGTTATCTCCCGCCCCAACATACCACCATCCCTAATGTGGATTTCTCTATTGGCACACTAGTTTGTATTCCTTCTTCCTCTTTCCTACCCTTTTCTTATCTTCTTGCCACATCAAGTATCCATCTACCATGATCTCTTCAAGATATAAGTCAAATCATGTCACTCACTATCCAGAACTTTCAAATGGCTTCCTAAAAATCACTCAATGAAAAGACCTACAAGGCTCTATGTATCTGGGTCCTCAATAATACTGTCAAATGTATTTCTTTCCCTTCTTCCCCTTCCTCACTCAACATCAGAAGCCTGGAATTCTGTGAGCCCTCCTGCCCTCCTAAGAAGGCTCCTACCTCAAGGGACCTGGCCTCTTTCCCTTGTTTTATTTGAGTCTGTGTTGAAATAGAATATTCCCAGGAAGTCCCACCTGAACTTCCCTAATAAAACATCAAGATTCCTTGCCTTCACTTCTCTTATACTGCTCTATTTTTTTCATTTAATATTTTCATTAGCTGAAAAGATATTACATAACCATTTAAAAATCTCACCCAAAGAACTTAAGCACTACACTGAAACAGACTTGGCTTAAAGCAGACTTGGTCCGAGCACCTGACACACAGCAAGTGTTGAATAAATAATTATTTCTTATACTGAAAGTTAAATTCTTAAATTTCTTCATATTTTTCCCTGAACCTGCCACTCTTCTATTTCCACCGACACCTAATGCCTGTCTCTGATTACCTATACCCTCATCCACCAAATTCCGACCATCCATCTGACTCCATCACCATGGCAGCCCCCATCCATCCCACTCTGGCCTGGCAGCATCATTAGGGACAGTCACTGGCCCCTGAGACTGTGGGTTCTTCTAGGGCAAATTTTAGATTTATCTTGCACCCCAGTGCCAAGAGATTCTGGTACAAAGTAGAGATTCAATAAGTGCATGTGTGTGTGCATGTGTGTGTGTGTGTGTGCATGTGTATGTGTGTTGTGTGTATAAATAATATTCCAGGTATATATAAGCAAACTCCATGGGGCTCCATGTGGAGCTTAGATACAGCTAGAAGCAGTGTTAACTTTAACTGCATTTATCCATGAATTACTTTCTGCAGCACAGATAGCAATCAGAGAAAAAACACTGAGATATAGATATAGATAGAGACAGAGACAGAGACAGAGACAGAGACAGAGATATGAAAAAAGGATCAACGTCAGTGGTCATAAAACAACACTGAGATACCATCTTATGCCAAAAAGAATGGCTATCAAGAAGACAACCAGTAACAAATGCTGGAGAGGCTGTGAGGGAAAAGCAATCCTTCTCCACTATTAGTGGGAATGCAGGTTGGTACAACCATTATGGAAATCAGTATGGAGACTCCTCAAAACACTAAGGTTGGCAGTCCTGTTCAAGCCAACTATTTCCTTCCTAGGTATTAAAAAAACAAAACAAACAAACAAAAAAACAGAAATCATTATACCACAGCAAGGGCGGCAGTATAGCTCAGCAGATTAAGCACTTCCTTAGGGAAGTGCAGCGGCCAGGGTTCAGTTCCTGGCCCTGACTGCTGCACCAGCCCTGCTCTTGAGCTCACTGAGCCAGTGATGGAGACCAGGCCTGGTGGCGTGTGCCTGTAATCCTAGCACTTGGGAGGTACAAGCAGGAGGACCGCTATAAGTCAGTAGTGAGACCCTGTTCAAAAAAAAAAAAAAGAAAAGAAAAAAAAAAAATCATACCACAGCAATATATGCAGTATGAAGACCAGAACTCAAAGCAATACTAAATTAGTCGTAAAATTCTTTTTCTCTGCCAGAATTCCTGGAATTGGATTCAAAGCAGCCTGAAGACCAAAGCCAGTATAAAAGCACATGCAGAAAAAGCTTCAGGAGCTCTCTAATTTGAAAGGGCACCAGGAGGTAGAAGAAAACCTAGAGCTCAGAAAGAGAGAGTAAAAAAGAAACTCCTACTCCTTGTTCTTATTTTCTCTGTGCTCCCACCCTAGTCCCAGACAACCCTGAGTGGGTACAGTAACGCATAGAGGAAGCAAATGGACAGAAAGCATCTAAAATAGAGAAAGAGAACCTGCCTTCACATTGAAAATGCTGTGGTCTCAGGGGCTGTGCACACATCCACTGCTGCACCTCCTATGTAAACATCCTCTTGCTTGTCCAGGACATGGGTGGGCACAGGTACATGCAACAATGATTAAAGTTTCAGATTTGGTGCCAATAGACTGGAAAGCTTGGGAAGAAAAGACCAGAGAGCCTACAAAGACAGAGGATCTCAGGGCTCAGCCACAGTGTGACCAATCCAATCCTAAGCACATGCCCAAATGTCTGAGCATTGCACTGGAGGCAGACCCCCACCTACAATACAAGCTGGTCATTGCGTGGTCCACATGTGACACAGATCCAAATAGCACTACTACAAAGTCTTTAAGAAGAGAACAGACACTGATAATGTAACTTGGAGAATGCCGGTCAAAAACTTATACTATAAACCCATTATGTGCTTTAAAAAAGAATTATCCAGGCCAGGCATGGCCCGTAATCCCAGAACTCTAAGAGGCTCAAGCAGGAAGACTATAAACTCCGCCCAGTCAGGGCTACTGAACAATTCAGCAAGATCCTACCCCCACCCCAAGGGCTGAGGATGGTAGCTCAGAGCAAAGGTCCTGGGTTCATTGTCCAGGACCACTCCATCCTAGCCCAATGTTTTCTGGATTTAAACAGTACCTCAACTCTCAAAATATTGAAACACTAAAAATACAGTATGTGAAAGAGAAGATTAATGAACTGGACTTCATCAAAATTAGAATCATTTTCTCTGTGAAAGATATCATCAAAGGAATGAAAAGAAAAGCTACAGACCAGGAGAAAATATTTACAATTAAATATCTGACAAAAAATATCTGTATGTAAGATACAGAATGAACTCTTAAAATCTAAGAATCAGAAAATATAGTAATAAGTAAAAGATCTAAATAGACACTATATCAAATAAAATAAACATCTAAATGTTTAATACCATTACCTATTAGCTAAGTGCAATGAGAAACCATGAATATTTCCTAATATATGTATACCTAACAGAATGATCAAATTTTTTAAAAAATGACAATGTCAAATGCTGACCAGGACACACATCACAGCAAGGGGAACACTGGTTCTCACGGGGTGGAAATGACAGACTTTATAACTTTTTATAAAGCTAAACATATACTTACTCTGTAATTCAGAAATCCTTTTCCTAGATATTTACCCTAGAGAAATAAAAATGTATTTCCCCACAGAAAACTGTACTATAAATGTATATGGGAGAGCTATGTGCATCTTCCATTCTATGACAATTGTTTTCCTTGGAAAAGGTGAATGTGTATGTACTTATGACACATGTGCACATATGAACATGTGTATACATATACAAAAACACACATAAACTGGCAGCAATAAAAAAAAAAGGAAATCAACCAAACACAGGCAATCTCATCAAGACACTTTTCTATAAACTTCCCTAGTTCCACACATACCTCTACATCTCTGACCCAGTATCTTCTGCTCTACGAGTGATGGACAAAGTGGGGTGGTATGGGATGGGGGACAGAAATAAAAACTGGTAAGAAAATCCAGAAACCTCACTAAAGTATTAATCAAGAGATCAAAGGAGCCTTTGAACTTAGAATTGCCATAGCCCTTCACTCCCTCTTCTCATTCTTTGGAATTTTACATAGATACCACTTCAACTAAAGCAGGGGAAAAAAAAAATAACCACTTGCTTATAAACTGTCTTAAAGTCTTTGCTCTGGTCTGGTTCAAACAGAAAGAGAGCAAAATTTTAAGATAAACAGTCCCAGTGCATTTTTCAGAAGTCTTGCATCTCTAACTTAAATCACTGGGACATGCAGCAAACTGATTTGAGATCATGAGAGCACATCAGACTTTTTTTAAAAGACAAAAATAGAATTTATTATTTGGTGGTTGAAAATTTTCCATGCCTTTTCTCATCAGTCACCAGGACTTTCAAAAATTACTGGTCAGAGTTTGGAAGGTGCAAACCAATGATGACTACAGATCAGACAATAGTTGAACATGAGCAAAACCTTGAGCATATCATTTCCTAGTTGGGGGCAGGGGCCCTCTGCATTTCCTGTGATGGACTCTGTCTATCTTATTATTCTGATCATTCCTCTACATACAAAAGAAATGCACTCCTGGGGAAAAGACAGCTTTCCAGAACCATTTGTTGAAGATTGCCTTTTCATCTCACGAATTAATTTGGCATTTTTGATAAAAATCAACTGACCATATATATGTGGGTCTCCTAAACTCCCTTCATTTCTCAAGAATCCATAACAACTCCTCACTGTCTGTTAGATCAAGCATAAATTTCTCATTCTGACATGAAAAGTACTTCAACCCAACAATTCATTTCTCTCAAATAAATATTTCAATATATAGCTATAAAAGGGTAAAGACTCTTTTTAAAGCAAAACCACCATACTATTGGTATGCCTTAAATAATTGAATAATCCTTTAATGTCATCAACGATTAGGTCAATGTTCAAATGTCCTTGATCAGCCATGTTTGTTTATTTAGAGTTGTGCTGCCCAAACAAGGCCCACACATAGCAACTGGTGGGCAACTCTTTTATGTTTCTTTTAGGTTTTAATATTTTTCTTTTTATTTGTAATATGTTTATTAAAAATTGTATCTTTTACACAATTTAAAGCTGTCTGAAGGCCAGCAGGATAGCTCAGCAGACTAAGTGCCTACTTAGGCAAGAGGAGGGACTCGGGTGGGATCCCCAGCACCACATGCCAGGCCAGCCCTTTCCCCATCCAACCACCCCTCCCTGCCCAACCCCCTTCCTGTCACCGAGACTGGGCACAGTGGCATATACCTATAATCCAAGCACTGGGGAGGCTGAAACAGGGTGATCATTATGAGTCCCAGCTGAGTAGTGAGTCCCTGTACCTAATACATTTAAAAAAAAATTTTTTTTTTTTTTTTGTCTTTTTGAGACAGGGTCTCACTGTGCAGTTCAGGCTGGCCTTGAGCTCACTTTTGTAGCCCAGGCTGGTCTCGAACTGTCACCGATCCTCCTACCTCAGCCTCCCGAGTGCTGGGATTACAGGCGTGAGCCACCACGCCTGGCGCTTAAAAAATTTTTTTAAATTAAATAACAATTTAAAAGTAGGAGGATTGGTGCGAGTTCGAGACCAGCCTGAGCTACAAAAGTGAGCTCAAGGCCAGCCTCAACTGCATAGCGAGACCCTGTCTCAAAAAGACAAATAAATAAATAAATAAATAACAATTTAAGGTGGCCTGGATTTTGTTCATTGTATGCCTATAATGCCATTTAACTTATTTCTTTGCATTTACTGTAACTTGGTACTGAGATATGCCTGGTACCTATATCTATCAGATATCCCAATATTCTGCATTCCTGTGGTATCATCTATATTGTTTCTCTACCCTATATATTTCCTATAAACTGCTAGTCAGATCTAAGAGTTTCAGGTTTTTAGTTGGACAACAGTATTACAATAGAAGTATTATATACTCCCATTAGGAGACAAAAAATAATCAAAGCCCATATTAATTAACTATGGATCGCAAAAAATTAATACTCATATTCTCTCCTATAAAGAGACAGTCCTGCAACAATTTGTGCTTAGATGCAATGTGTATAGGAAAGTCAGACTAAATGCTTCATTCTCCTTATTTACTAGCTTCCAGAACAATGAGTTAATTCCCCAGTATCTTTAAAAGGTGGCCAATTACATGCATTTATTTTTATTATTATGAAAGAACTTATTAAAACATATTTAATGTACTTCAAACCTTTACAGTTATTACTCTTGGTCCCCAAGGGAATTTTTCTGTTCAGCTACTGAGTCCTTTGACTAAAGCTCTAGCAGTCCTTAGTAACTTCTTTGCTATCTGGTGTGATAGGAAACTCCAGGCAAAAGTAGTTCATTTCCTACCCAAATTTTGAAACAGAAATTTTTATAAGAAGTCATAGTTCATTTTAGTGAAAAATGACAACTAGAAAGCTCATATTGGCCACGCATGGTGGTGCACACCTGTAGTCCCAGCCCTTGGGAAGCTGAAGCAGGAGGATCAGTGCAAGTTCGAGACCAGCCTGGGCTACAAAAATGAGCTCAAGGCCAGCCTGAACTGCATAGCGAGACCCTGTCTCAAAAAGAAAAAACAAAAAAACCCTCATATTGAGTTCGAGTAATGCTCACTGCTACTGAATTGGACACCTCCTCAGCTTCTCAGTTGTCACAGGCAGGAAATACTTAAGATGAGCTACATAAACACCTGAACCCTTGCTATTCAAATTCATGACTAGATGGTTTTCATATAACCTAACCTCATCAGTTTTACATCTGTATCTCTTCAATTGGAATAGCTGCTCTGTTGTTATGCCATCAACTCAGAAAAATAGTTAAATTCATTTGTTACATTTCCTTTTTAGTTTTTAGAGCTGCTTAAAAAATAACTCATTTGATGGGTGTTATGGTTTATATCTAGTTATCCCCCCAAGGCCTCATGCAGTCATGGGGCAAGGACTTGTATAGATTAATACTTGACTCATGAGGGGCTGGGGAGATAGCTCTGTGGCACAAGTGCCTGACTGGCAAGTGCCAGGTTGTGAGTTCAAACCCGGACCTCAAAAAAAAAAAAAAAAAAACTTGACTCATGAGTCACTGGCATTATGTGATTTACTACTGATCTAGATTTTGAGACTTGACCCATGATCCCTGGGATTATGTGTTTTAAGTACTGCTGAGACTATGGGTGTGGCCTCAGGCGGGTAGGCTGAGGTGGAGAGCCTGAATGTAATACAAAGAGACAGAAAGACAGACTAGCACTGTTGCTCTGCTGCCCTGTTTGTCTGGTTGCCTCTGTCACCATTTTGTTGCTGTTCTGCTGTCATGAACTGGATGCTCTCTGCCCTGTTCCACTCAGCCTTGGGCTGGCTGAATATGGACTGAAACCTCTAGTAACTGTAAGCTAAATAAACCTTTCCTTCCTTCATTTTGAGTGTTGGGTATTTGTCCCAGCAACAAGTAAACAGTAACTAAGACAATGGGGAAGGGTGCAAATCCAGCTCCCAAAAGGCTGAGGCAAGAGGACTACTGTGAGTTTGAGGCCAGTCTCGATTTTACAGTGAGTTCAAGGCCAGCCTAAATTATACAGTGAGAACCTATCTCTAAAAACCAAAATAAATGAAACAATTGCATTGATAAATAAATAACTATATAATTTTGTATAATGCTTGCCTCCACTGTTCTGAGAAATCATCTTTCCACCTTTTCCCATTCCTTTATGTAACCATAATTAAAATTTTTTACCACTTATTTCTCCACTGTTTTTGCCAAATGTGAGTAGAGATATTTACTATACTGTTTCTCCATCTTGCTCTTTTTACCTAATAATATACCATAACAACTACATCACTACCTCACTGTCTTAAGAGACGGTGTACATTCCTTTTTATAACCACATAGCATTCCACTGTGTAGTTTCTATATATTGGCCCACGATGACAGATTTATGTATTTGGGTCATTTCTAGTCCACTGTGTAGCTGTGTAGTTTTGTTAATGCACCTTTAGAATAAACTTCTGGAACCTGGAGTCAAAATTCTATTTTATTTTGCTACATTCTGTACACCTCATTCTATGGATATGAAGCTGCCTATGGAGCGAAGTTCCTCCTTCTTTTCAGTTTTACCAGCAGTTTGGTGTTAAACTCTTGCATGTTTGCCAATCTGACAGGTAAGCAGTACAATCTAGTTTATTACATCTATGATAAACAAAGCTGATCATCTTTTTTTTTTTTTTTTTTTTTTTTTTTTTTTTTTTTTTTTTTTTTTTTTTTTTTTT
>PVJA010008520.1:0-30632 GCA_004027025.1 Myocastor coypus | reverse complement strand
AGCTGATCATCTTTTCATAGGGTTCAGAGACATTTGCTTTTCTTTTTCTATGAACTGTTAGAACAATGTTCCAGTTCATTTTTCTACATGATTGTTTTCCCCATTCTGTCTTGAGAAGCTCATTATTTGTCTATGGTATAAACTGCAGATTTTTTTTTCCAATTGAATCATTTGCCTTGTTTATTTTTAGTATTCAAAAGTCTTTTGTAGTCATGGGTCTAACGTCAATCTTTCCTCTTTTCCGTTTCTAGATTTTGAAGCCAGTTTCTTCCACCTTCAGGTTACGGATATATTTGCCCATGTTTTCACAGAACTCAACATTTTTAATTATCACTATCTTCATTTTCTTAGAGAACATACAAAAGCAGCCCCTATGTCCAGCTAATTCACATGGTTGGAAGCAGCCATCGTTTTCCCCTCTAAAGTTAAAATATAGCCACTCCCCCCTTGCACACACATGAACCTCTGGGATCATGCAGGCAAAGTGCAGAGACATGTGGATGCATCCTTAGGTTTTTCTTTACAGACTCCCTGTTTATGCTGCAGTTGTGTGATCCAATGATAACTAACCCACCCAAGTGCTCCAAACTCCAAGAGTCAAAGCATTTTGCCCCTTCTGTACTCAGTAAATCAATAGTAGAGCAAATATAAGGATGGAAGGATTCTCCTAAGTAAACCCACATCTATTAATGGCCAGGATGACTAAGAGACGAGAAAAGAATTTGATAGAGGGGCTGGGGAGATAGCTCTGTGGCACAAGTGCCTGACTGGCAAGTGCAAGGTTGTGAGTTTGAACCCCAGTCCTGCCAAAAAAAAGAAAGTATTTGATAGAAAGGGCAGCTGCATCTAGCTCTTATGGGGTGTCCAGGCCCCAGCACAATGTGCATGGCCTCTTTTATCAAGTGCATGAAATGTAGGGTGAAGGAGTAGTTTATTTTACTCCTCTTTCCAGAGATATATCATATTTCCCATCTAAAGCATTTCTGCATCGACAGGCTTTTGGAAGAATGATTTCTACAACTGCAGTCTGGTATGTGGCTAGACAATGGTCTCATTTCTTTGGATCTCAAAAGTAGGCCACGGAAAAACTCTGATTTTTTTTCACATTAAAAAGAATAAATGATACTCAAATACTTTATAATAATCTACAAGGAAATAACTAGATCTAGCTTTCAATATATAAAGCAGTGATTCTCATTCTTTAATTATATAAGAAATACATACTAAATATGTAATTGATATATACCCATATTTAAATAAGCATTATAGACAATACTAATGCAGGTTTCTTTACAATGCACTTTGATAATCTCTGTGCAAGAGTCTAGTTTCTCCAAAAATCAACCTTACCTCTCAAATTTCTTAATCACCTCCTCTCAAGTTGTGACATACTCTGGCACTGACAACTGCTTTGTGAGCTGTCTTATCCCTGGCATCTAACACACATCCTGGTACAAAATTGATACATTGTGCATATTCACAGAATATAAAAATAAAAATGAGACAAGTAGATATCTACATGCAAAAGACCCCTTCCTTTCACCACACAAAAAGCAATTCAAAATGGATTGAAGACCTAAATGTAAGAGATGAAGCTCTTAGAAGAAAACATAGGGTGAAATCTTTGTGACCTTAGATTATTAAGAAATGAATTCTCAGTTATGACACCTAAGGCACAAGTAATTAAAGAAAAAAATACATTAGCTGGATCTCACTCTCTTCCCCCTAATTTATGCCTCAAAGTTCACTATCAGAAAAGTGAAGCAACAACACAGAGAATGGGAATAAACATTGTTCATACTATAAACCCCAATCTTTCTATAAAAGTATTCTCTGGTACCAACCCCACAGACACTCCTTTTCATTCTTCTTTTTCTTGCTTTCTTTTCAGGCCTATTCTTTTCCCTTTATCTTTTTTTTTTTTTTTTTTTTTTTTTTTTTTTTTTTTTTTTTTTTTTTTTTTTTTTTTTTTTTTTAAAAAAAAAAAAAAAAAAAATACAACTTACATTTTTATAGCAAGAATCAAACAATTTCTCTCCCTTCTTCCCTTCCTTCCTTTTTATCTTTCTTCTTTTTTATCAGTGGAGAATTCATCTGAGGATTAAAGAGCCTGGGTACCAGAGTCTTTGCTATCCTACAAGTTGCCTGCCTTGCTACACTTATCCGAGGCTTAAAAGACAGGCACATACACAAAGTAGGCTTTTGATCCTGAAAACCTAGGGATCCCACTGGGATGAGGATAAATATTTATCTCTACTTGCTTTTTTCTGTTGGGGCCTGGTTTCTGGCTTTCTCAATGTCCTATTTGGCCAAGGACCAGCCAGGTCAGGAAAAGATCACTCTACAGTTCCAGCCTTGAAAACATGTGGGAAGAGCCTCCAAACAGTTCCCATATGAATTTTAAAAGGGTCATCTGAGTACACTACCACTGTAAGAAAATATGTAGGGAAAAAAAGTCTCTTGCCCATGCCAAGTGAGAAATGAAAACCAAATACGGAATATTCTCTTAGTAATTTTTCTATAACCTCGCCTAAAACAAGAAAAATTCTATAATGTCCTAAAAGCACTAAATTCACTATCTGGTACTGCAGTAGAAGAAAAATAAAGGGCTTGAAATTTCATCTGGGATCATGCAGGCAAAGTGCAGAGACATGTGGATATATCTTTATGTTTCTCTTTATAGACTCCCTTGTCTATGCTGCAACCAATGCTTTCAAATCTGAGTTTTGCTAACTAGGAGCCAAGACTCACTTTCCTAACATATGTAACCAAGATAATAAAATACATTTTACAGAGCTGTTGGAAAGGTCTACTCATCTTACACAGATACAGAATAAGGAAAGGTTTCTAGGACCCTGTAGAGATACCAGATCCCCTATTAATGAAGTTCCAGGGCTCAGGTCACTATGTTCCTTGCTTCTGACCTGAAAGTCATAGAGAGAAAAGCTGTCCACTGGCTCTAGCATGGAGACCTACCTCTGAAAAGGGACAAATGTCATTCTCTAAACCATCTGGGGCACACCAACAAGCAAGATCCACCAAAGCCAGTTTTAAACTTTACATAAAGACAAAACAATGGGAATTCCCCAAGCTGTTGCTTTCAGAAAACAGTTTAAGGAGGCAAAAGAGTACAAGTTACTATTGCTACCACCACCCATGACCACCGTCTCATTTCTACTCTCAATGTGCACATCACAATCTTTACTAATAGCAACAACACCAAGAGTTGACAGACACCTCTTGTTCCCCTATTACAAGGGCAACCACCATCACTATCTTTACAAACCATCAATCGACACTCCAACCAATACAGAAAGAATAGGTGAAAGTATATCTGCCAAGTATAAAGACTTAAAAGATAAAGGTTTAAAGAACGTTTGAATCACCAGGGAACATGTGTCACACCCATCTTGAAGCATGTTCCAGAACAGTCCCACCTAAAGCAACTTGCTACAACAAATACCGGTGAAGAGATGCTCTTAGAAAGACAAATTCGCTCCTCTTCTTCTGATATGGATCAAGAAAAAGGACACAGTAAGTGTTGGGAGAAGGCTCCTGGCCTCCAATAGGCCTCTAACTGCTTTATACCTGGGCTATGCTCTGCATCCCAACACATAAGAGTCCAGATGGCTAAAACTCTGCGGGGCAGAAGAGTAGCCATGGCTTCACAACCGGAGCTAGACTTGTCTCCATCTGCCAAGAGGCTGCTCTACACTCCTTGGCCAAAAGTTTTGTGACAATGAACTTGAAATCTACAGGTAAAACAGCTTTGACAACAGCCATGTGAAAACCTCAGGTCTTGGAAGAATAAGGGGGCATGTGCTAGTGTTCTGTCTGCTGCCATAAGGGAAATTTTATTAATATTCTTTTAAAAACACTTTCACAGACATTTGGCTGTATTCTCCTTTGAAGACATAAAAAAGAAAAATCTAATAACCTTGTCCACACTTTTAAAAACTATGAGCCATAAATTTGTGCTCAAAAAAAAAAAAAAAAAAAAAACCCTCAGCTATTACTTCCTTGCATCCTATAACAAGTTATGAACAGCTACACTGAATTTTTAATTATTCTTTTTAAAAGACTATTTAGAAAGTAAAGGTTATTCCTAGGCTGACAATAAATATGCCAGGTCTGTAGCTAGAAGCAAATTTTTACAGCAAGTTATAAACTCCTGAAATATGAGTTTATATTGGAAAAGCTGAAGCAACCTTAACTCTAAACACGCCAGTGGGCGCCACTGTAATTACAGTCCCTGAATCGAATAAAAAACACAGTCTGTCTTCTACAGTAGCATCACAAAGAACCCCATTAACTCTCCAATTACTAAATGAGGAAACAACATTCTCTAGAACTCCAGCCAAGGACAAAAGAACACTGCAACTTCAAACCTTAAAAAACCTGGCTTCAACGTGGCAGGAGGGCTCTCCTCTAAAGGTAATGTTTACTTCATTTATTTAAAATAAGTTGAGCACCTTGGCCAAAGCTCACATAAGACTATTTAACAAATAAAGATGTTTCTAATTGGGATTTGAGATCCCACCTCCTAAGAAATTCTAAGCTTGGTGGGCCCCCCACAAAATGCCTTTGACAATGTGGGACTCTCTTCTCAAGGGGAGAGAAGGGGCTCCTGGAGTCTGTGCTTCCACAATGGGACAAATGGCGGGACTCCACCAACGCCTCCATCATGCTGTCAACAGGAAAGAAAACTGGGGAAGGTCAAAATGATATCCAGGAGAATTTGTAAATTGAGCTATTCAGTAGGCAAGCAAACTTTAAAAATAGTAACCTGGGGGAGGCTGATTTCCCTTCCCTTCTCAGTAATTTCATTCTCTTCAATCTGCCACCCTGCCCCTGCAGGCTTTGTAACAGCAGTTCAACAGCCTTGTTTTCAAAGCCATGCTAATATCTTGGGAAATGCCTGGGCAAAATCAAAGATTCTTTGGCTGGGTGTGTAACATAAAACTTGAAGTTGTTCCTGTTAAATAAAAACAGCCATGTTAATTTTGGTGCCATTAAAAACACAGGAAAATACTGTTGCCAAATGGAAAAGAAAAAAAGCTTACCAAATGGGAAGCAGTTGTATTTTTGAGACTTGGGAGTGGTTTTACAAAAAACTAGACAGCAAAATTGAAGGAGTAAAAAGATGTGTAAAAGAATGGCTACTGTCTTTACATATTTCCCTCCTATCAACATAAAAGGATACACCCATAATTTCCTTAAGGAGACACAAAATTCAAGATACAGGAATTTCATTTCTTCGCTCCTGAACTAGGACACTTTCTTGGCCATAAGGTCCTGATTCTGCCCTTTTGCAATTATTCTCAACAGAATTATGCTCACAGTTAATAGATTAACTGAGCTGTGCATCCACCTGATAAAACAACTGTATTCTGTCCTTAAGATCTTGACAAATAGATGAAACATTTCTCTTTTCTGACTCCACCTGAAAATCAGGGAATATCCCCCGCAGTTCTTCTAAATACAAGAGTTTTTAAATATGATATATTTCAAGCCATTCTTACAATGACAGTTACAGTTTCAAGTGATTCTCAGGAGATTATTCTCAGCTCATTGGTGCTTCTGTTATCTCTCCATATCTAAGAAGGTGCCACATTGCTATACAGCATAAAAGAAACCAGAAAAAGAGGAGGAAAGAAAAACTAGCCAGTCATGGCAGCACATGCTTAGAATCCCAGCACTCAGGAGGGAGAGGCATAAGGATCAACACCAGTTTGATGTCAGCCTGGGGTACAGCCTAAATGGCATAGTATGATTCTGTCTCAAAAAAGAAAGCAAGAAGGGGCTAGGGAGATAGCTCTGTGGTACAAGTGCCTGCCTGGCAAGCGCAAGGTCATGAGTTTGAACCCCAGTCCTGAGGCAAAAAAAAAAAAAGCAAGAAAGAAATGATAAAGTACTGAAACCCTTAAAATCTTTTTGGGGACTTGAAGAGATTCTGAAACTTTTTTTTTTTTTTTTTTTTTTTTGGCAACTTCGAAAACTATGCTGTTGGGGCTAGGGAGATAGCTCTATAGAATAAGCGCTTGCCTGGCAAGTGCAAGGGCCAGAGCTCAATCCCCAGCTTAGGAAAAAAAAAACAGAAAAAAAAACTATGCTGTCACAGGGTATTTTTTAACTTTTATTTTAATTTTTAGCTGTAATGATTCTTATCTTTCCCTGGCTAAACGGGTATTCATATACTGGGCATATCCCAGTAGGTATCTTTGGCAAAAAGTAAAATAACAACCTCACAGCAATCCTTATTCCTACAACCATTCTTTCCTTCACTCAGGAAAGAACAACAGAAGGGCATCTCCATATCAGAGATTATGTAATGGAAGATGGTTGTGGCACAATTCAATATTGTTTGAGCATCTTCCATAGATTGTACTTTTGTCCAAAAGGCACAGATTCTACAACAGGTATCTCATAGTGGATCTTAGGGATAATAATGAGTACATCACACACACACACACACACAAAGCCCTACACAGTGGAAAAACAAATTTTGCCAGCTACTCCTCAGACAGGACTAATACCTAGAATATCCAAAGAACTCAAAAAATTAGAGCACCCCCAAATACAAGACCCAATCAAAATCTGGGTATGAATAGACACTTCTCAGAAGTACAAATGATAATAATAAACACTGAAAAAATGCTCAACATTATCTAACTTACAGTAGAGAAATGCAAATTAAAACATCACAGACCCAGAAAGAATAACCATAATCAAGAAATCAAATAATCAAGTATTTCTGGCCTAGTGGTACATGCCTACAAACCCAGCACTGTAGAGTCTGAGGTAGGAGGATGGCCTCATGTTCCTTGGTCAACTGTCTATATAAGTAAGTTTGAGGCCAGCTTACACTACAAAGTAAGGCCTTATCTCAAAAAAGGAAAGAAGAAAGAAAGGAGGGAGGGAAGGAGGGAGGGAGGGAAGGAGGGAGGGAGGGAGGAAGAGATCAAATAATAACAAATGCTGGCAAGGCTAAGGAGAAAAAGAAACCCTTCTACACTGTTGGTAGGAATGTAAAGTAGTGTAACTGTTATGGAAATCAGTAAGGAGATTCCTAAAAATAAACCCTAAAAATATAAATTCTACTTGACCCAGGTATCTTACTAAAAGAGTTAAAGATGTCATGTTTCTGTTGTGCCTGCATACCCATCCTTAGAGCACCATGATTCATAATAACTAAAGGCTAGAAGCAGGAAGCAACCTATATGTCCATCAATAGATGAATGGATAACAAAAATGTGGTATTTATACATAGTGAAGTACTATTCTGCCATAAAGGACAAACTTGAGCCATCTGTAGGAAAATGGATATATCTTGAGAACACAATCTGAAGTCAAATCAGACACACAAGCTTAAACACCACATGCTTTCTCTTATACAAGAAACCCAAAATAAAAATAAAGAGCAAAATAAAAGGTAGATGATAAGTAAGGAGGTAGATCATTCTCAAAGGGGAAGGGGATCAAGAGATAAGGGGGAAAAATAAAAAATAAATAAAAAAGAGAGATAAAGAGGAGAAGGAGATAAAAAAGGAATTAAGCTGTGTTACACACATGTAACAATTGCATGTCTGGAATGTAAACACTTTACTACAAATATGTACTAATAAAAGTAAAACATTTAAAGATGAATACATGATTACCCTGGATTTAAGCCAAACCCCAGATTAAATTTTTGTAGTGCTGGAGTTACTGTGAAATTCTGGTGAATCTTCCCCAATATGTTGCTTACACTATACCTTGTTCTACTCAGTCTGGCACAAAAACCAGGAGGAGAGCCATGGGGGGGGGGTAGCATCACAGAGGGCACTGGTCTAACACCCCCCATGGGGTTCACCAGTTAAGAAATCTCATTAGATCTTCTGGAGAGTCAAGCCAGAAAAAACTGAGTTAGAATTCAATGGGACTTGGGGCCCGGCAGGATGGCTCAGTGGTCTAAAGTGCCTGCTTGGGAAAGCTTGGGCAGCTTCAGGGACCGCAGTTCGATCCCTGGCACCACATGCTGTGCCAGCCCTGCCCTCAGGGTGGGATGAGCCAGCCATAAACATGAGCGAATAAACAAATAAAGGTTCTGAAACAAGAAAAAAAAAATAAAATTAAATTAAAAATTCTTTAAAAAAAAAAAAAAAAGAATTTAATGGGACTCAAAGAACTTGGAAAAGTGCTTCAATAAAATGAATTTCCAGGAACACTTGCAGCTAGTCTGAAGAAGGGAATAACTAATCATGTGTTAGTGAAGTAATAAAATGGTATAGAACTGCACTGATTTCTAAGTGGAAAGCAAGTCAGCTGCCCAGAACAGTTGTTACATGAATGAGATCATGGCACAAGGCTCAAGTGGCTCAGACTCTAGGCTCCACAGCATAGACGAGCTGGGACTCTTCCCACAGTGCATCGTAGGAGATGGGTGACATACAAACTGACCTTTTTCTCAATTTTCTCATCTCAAAATGCCACAATAGTGGCTTCTACCGTCAAGATTATAAGGCTTTTAAAAGGGCTAAGACATGAAATGTACCCAGCACATAGGTAGGCAGAGATGAGAGCTTAATATACAGGTTCCTGTGGTCAGGTATGGAGACACCTCACCAGCTAGCTATGTCTGGTTCCAGACTTCTCAACTTCTAAGCAAGGCAGAGATACAGAAAATGAGTGAACAGAAAGCAACTGTGATGAAAAGAAAAATGAAAGCTATTAAATAAAAGGAACCCTAAACAATAAGAATTATCTAGTAAGAAAAAGAAAAGGCTAGAAGGGACAAGGAGATAGCTCAGGGGCACAAGTCCTGCAGGGGAAAGGGAAGCTGCACAAATTAGGAGCTGCTACCCTTTCTCCACTCCGGGTCTCTTTGTCTTCCTCTATAGCAGTGGTTCTCAACCTTTCTAATGCTGTGACCCTGCAATACAGTTCCTCATGTTGTAGTGACCCCAAACCAAAACATAATTTTGGTGGCTACTTCAAAACTGTAATTTTGCTACAGTTATGATTTCTGATGGCTTTAGGCAGCCCCTGTGTTTTGGTCGTTCAACCCCCGCCAGGGTCGAGACCCACAGGTTGAGAACCGTTGCTCTACAGGATAAGCGCACTGCCAACTCAATGTGGTGATCTCTGTACTCTCTGTGCATCTAGAGCAAGTCACCACAGGGAGTTCATCAAGCTGAGTGTGTGTCCATGGTGTGTGTGTGTGTGTGTGTGTGTGTGTGTGTGTGTGTGTGTGTGTGTGTGTGTTTGCAGCTTACCCTGATTTGTATTCACAAAGATGATTGCTCTCTAGAGATACAAAAAAATAATTTGCTATGCTGGTAGGAAACATTTTCTGAATTCATTCTTTCATGTCATGCTTTATTAAGGTTGAGATAAATCACATCTATTGCCTCCTTCCCATTGATATCACTGAAAAAAATTAGATTAGTCTGGCTAATGCAAAACCATAGCGGGGTAGCAGCTTAGGTTTAGCCTACTATTTAAAACCGAGACTTGGGTAGACAGGGGTTGATGGTGGTAGTATGTGGACATTCAACCAAGTCTGTTAAAAATGTTTCTGTAACTCTGCCCCAGCTCAGCCCATTAATTCATTGAGGAGCCTGGAAACTCAGACACATGTAGTTGTTTCCATAACCCACTATTTTCCACTTCCCTTTCTGGCATTATGTTCCACTTTTTCTGTATTCAGGTCACTCCTAGACTTCCACCCAAATCTGAAGATTAAAACCATCAAAGATGCTGTCTTCTCAACATCCTCATTTAAAAGAGACAGATAGATAGACAGACAGACATACAAAGACAGAAACAGAGAGACAGAGACAAACAGACAGACAGACAGACAGACACAAAGAAAAAGATAATATTAGCTTTTCTTTTTTAAATTGTGGTTAAAGAATACTTTCCTTCATTTTGTAAAATTACTGATTGTCTGTGTAGCCTAGGCTTTGGGTACCTTCGCTGGCTCACCTCTTGACTGAAAGCCCAAAAGCAGGTCCCCACACCAGTTAGTTCTGTGCATGTGACACCAGTGTGTCACCTTGACAAACATAATCAATAGTCAAAATAGTATAAACACAATCTAGTTCTTTTTCTAACCAGAAAAATATGTAGCATTTCTTAATGCTATTTTAAAATGTCAAATATATGGATTTATTTCTTAAAAGAATCTCTATTTCTCTGTCTCTGTCTCTCTCTCTGCACCATCATGCCAGGCTAGAGATTTTCTTTAAATTTTCAAAGTTAATGTGAATAGGATGTTTACAACTTTACAGCTATTAAAATCAATGAAACCTGAAGAAAAAGATCAATATAAACTGCTGACAAAGGGTCTAGGGAGATAGCTCCATGGCACAGTGCCTGCCTGGCAAGTGCAAGGTTGTGAGTTTGAATCCTGGTCTCACAAAAAAAAAAAAAAAGACATCTTCGATTAATTTTGGGGCCTGGAGGGATGGCTCAGTGGTCTAAAGCACCTGCTTGGGAAAGCTTGGGCGGCTTCAGGGACCACAGTTCGATCCCCAGCATCACATGCTGCGCCAGCCCTGCCCTCGGGGCAGGCTGAGCCAGCCATAAAAATGAGTGAATAAACAAATAAAAGGTTCTGAAACAAGAAAAATAAATAAATAAATAAAAATTCTTTAAAAAAAAAAAACTGCTGACAAAAAACCATGATGACTTCTCCTCAGCTTATTAAATAAAACAAGATCTTCACAATGACATATGAGATTTGGGGTGAAGAGACTCATTCTTATTTCCATATCTGCTTTACCAGACAGAAGTTTCTTAGCAAACTACCTAAAATATTGATATTCACCTGCTTTTGAAATTTCCCCAAAGTGGGGCATGGTGGCACATGCCTGTAATCCCAGCCAGCACTTGGGAGGCTGAGGCAGGAGGATTGGTGTGAGTTTGAGACCAGTCTGGGCTACAAAAGTGAATTCAAGGCCAGCCTGAACTACATACCGAGACCCTGTTTCAAAAAGACAAAAGGAAGGAAGGAAGGAAGGAAGGAAGAAATTTCCTCAGGCAGAAATTTCATGTGGTTCCACCTCTAGTTACCACACTCTAACAAAAGACACATAAGATGCAAGCACTGCCCTACCTCACCCAAAACAGTGGATATACTAATGCAAGCTTTGTATGTTCACTGTCTTTAAAAAAAGTACCAGGTACACAGCACAACATTGTTTACACAATAAAATACTAGAACACCTCCCAAGATCCATATTTTGGAAAAGCAAACTGAGAATATCCTCATAATAAAACATTATGCAGCTATAGAGAAAATAATGAGAAAGCTAAAGCCTAATGATGGAAAGAAATCTAGAATACAATTTTAGATGTCAGACAACAGTGAAAAACCAAGTGTGCATTGAACCTTCATTTTGCTTAAGAAGAGAAAAAAGGATAATAATCTGTCTCACCTTACTGAGTTGTAACTGCATGAAGAAAACAAAAGCTCCTCAAATACCTAAGGAATAAGATAAGTAAGGCAGATGAGAACAGAGCTAAGGAACAAAAGTAGAAAAAATACTGAAGATTCTTCTGCAAAATTAAGATTATTTTTATGAAAAACATCTTAAGACATTCTCATTCTGGCCTATGGGATTATCCCAATTGAGGCAGAAAACTGCAATGGGGCTGGTATTCAAGGGAAGAGCAACATACAAGTGACCCTTACACAGGGGCTCACCTTCCAACTCCCAGCCTCTCCAGCTCCATTTAGCAGAGGTAGATGTGGTGACACTGGGTTCTTTTGGAAGTTTCCATCACATGCTCCTTGCAAACTCAGGTCAGATAATGACTCTGATAATAGAACAGATCAGACACAGCTGCTTTAGGAGTGGACAAGGCTTAATCTCTGATCCAAAAGTGAAAAGAAAAGAGGTCAAGGACACAGCTTTGCAAAACTGGTGGGACCAGAAAACCCAGGAGTGTTGGAAGCCAGGCAAATAGAAGGGGCTCAAATGGTCCCTTTGAGTCCCAAATCCCTAAAAGGTCAAGCACAAGATTTCTTTTTGTTATATGCTTTTAGATGCAAAAAGGGAGCTAAGAAAAGCATTGTTAACCTGAGCTAAAAAATACTAGAGATTTTATTCTGCTTTCTTCATTTTTTTCTTTTCTTAGACAGAAAAGTTAATATGCACATTAAAACTACTACGGTTCAAGCTATGGTTGTGAAGGAAGACCTAACCAAAATGTACATACTACTACTAAATTGCTCCATCAGTGAATTCAGAAATTCTTGTAGAATTGAAGTAATCTGGCCTCGACAACTCTATAACTTCCAAATTGTCCTGCTACCACAATAATTTATGAGACTTGTTTATTTTCTCCCTGAAGCTATTATTTAAGAGAATTATAGGCAGTCTGTATTGTAGAGCTGGTTATTCGCACTAATAAGCAACAAATCTTACAGGTTTTTTTTTTTTTTTTTTTTTTTTTTTTTTTTTTTTTTTTTTTTTTTTTTGAGACAGGGTCTCGCTATGCAGTTGAGGCTGGCCTTGAGCTCACTTTTGTAGCCCAGGCTGGTCTCGAACTCGCACCGATCCTCCTGCCTCCGCCTCCCAAGTGCTGCGATTACAGGCGTACGCCACCACGCCCAGCTTTTTTTTTTTTTTTTTTTTTTTTTTGTTGTTGCAGGACTGGGGTTCAAACTCATGACCTTGCACTTGCCAGGCAGGCACTTGTGCCTCAGAGCTATCTTCCCAGCCCCTCTTACAGGTTTTGAACTGACAAAAACATCAAATTCTTATAGACCTACTGGAACAATGAACCAGTATTTGTTGAAGACTGAATACCTACCAGGTATAACCCTCCTACCGCAGCCTCTCCAGTGCTCGGATTACAGGCCTGCACCACCATACTCTACAGGCTAGCACTTGACTTTCTGACTCTGAAATCAGATCTTTCCATCATTTCACACTGTAGCCCACAGAGTACAGGATAGAAAGTGTGCTTGCTTGCCTGGGGCTTGCCATTCCTGAGCTCACAACTGTGAGTGGGTCTGTGTGTTTCTACTGCCGTGCTCAAGCAAACAACCTATCATTAGGATCCACTTGCCTTGTACCTCAGAGGACAACAGTTACAGAAGCCTAAGCCCTGATCTGCCTGTCAACACCCAGGACTCATCACCCCACATGATAAATTCCTCAGCTGAGCAAAAAGAACAGCTTGCCCTGTCAGGAGCAGGGCAAACAGGCTTTTCTGAGTAGCAGCGATTCCATATATCAGTGCAAAGTGGTGAAGGCTGGAGCTAGGACAGTACTTGGCTTGATGGAAGTTGTAGGGAGTCACAACATTCAGGCCCCAGAAAGACTCACTGAGAATACACCTTTCTGAAAACCCTCCCAAAACTATAGAGTTTGTCAGTTGGTATCTTCATTAAAGAATCCAAGGGTCAGGGATATAGCTCAGTGGCATAGCGCCTGATTCGTAAGTCCAAGGTTATGAACTTGATTCCTTATACAAAAAACAAAAACAAAAACACACCTAAATTTAAAAAAAAGGAATCCAAAGGCTAGAAAGGAAAGAATCTAGACATTAACTGGTTTATTCAAAGCCACTGACTCCCTTTCTCAATCCTAAAATCAAAGTGATACTTTTGTGTGTAGAAACAAGAAGTACCTGGGCCCAGCAGGATGGCTCAGTGGTCTAAAGCACCTGCTTAGGAAAGCTTGGGCGGCTGCAGGGACCGCGGTTCAATCCCCAGCACCACATGCTGCGCCAGCCCAGCCCTCAGGGCAGGCTGAGCCAGCCATAAAAATAAATAAATAAACAAACAAACAAAAGTTCTGAAACAAGAAAAAAAATAATAAAAAAATTTTAAAAAGAAAGAAACAAGAAGTACCCACTGTAAATTAATCAGGAATGTGGGTATAAACAGCTGGAACACAAGTCAACCAATGTGGACCAAATAGATCCCTTATTTGAAAGCGCCAAGCCCCGTGGGAAGAAGGGCACACAAGTGAACCAGACTTCTCTCCCTTATTTCTCTCTTTCCCTACTATGTTGTCTTAAACCAGGTCTATGACTACCCTCATAGCACATACTTCTCAGTCTCCTCTACTGTTTTTTTTTTTTTTTTTTTTTTTTTTTTAATGTATTTAGTACAGGGTCTCACTCACTACACACTCAGTCTCACAGTGATTCTCCTGTTTTCAGCCTCCCCAGTGCTAGGATTGCCGGTGTGTGCTACCACACTTGGCGACCAGCTTCGTATACTCTGCAGCAGGGCCAGTATGGCATGTGGTGTCAAGGACCAAGCCCCAGTCCCTGCGTTAAGTTTCAGGGAGGACTCATGCTAGAAGTTACAAAGATTCCACTGCAGAGACACTCCTAGAACAGAGAGGCACAGAGGCACAAAGAGGTAAGTGGTTGGGTCCCTTGAAGGGAGACAGTGGGGCACATTACCATAGCCTAGAGAAGTTTCCTGACTGAGTAAAATTTGTTGATAAGCACTGATTCCCTCACCTTCCCCACTTCCTAAATCATATTTCAGCAAAATGAGGGAGTAGGCTGGGGCCATGTCCTTCATACACCAGTGAGCTCACTGTCAGTGGTGGTACCCACTGGAGAGGTAAATATCTGTACCAAATATCCTTACAGCTCTGAAGAAGAACTGTAGGGTGAGAAGGCGGACATTTATTTAGTTTTGAGAACAAAGGGCTCCTTCTCTCATCTTTCTACCTACAGAAATACAACACAGATCTCTCCTTCAACAGATTGGGACCTTGAACATGAAAGCTAAGGAGGATCCATTTCCTGGACAAAGAGGCTCATCTACATCCTTTGATAACTTCAAGCTGTCCTACAGCTGACAGACAAGGATTTGGGGCAGTGCCCTGGTACCTGGGCCTGAGGCTCCTACAACTAGCGGCACTCTGCTAGATCTGGGACCCATAATCATTTGACTGCTTGCAGCTCTGCAAGGAGGTATCAAAGCCAGGAAGAAATGGTTTGAAGCTAAACAGAGGGGGAGGGGATAGAGTAGAGAGGGCTGAAGGGGAGTGAAGGGAATGGGGGAGAGGGGGCTGAGAGAAGGGAGGGGAAGGCCAAGTGGGAAGGCCAAGAGAAATCAGAATTAAATGAAAACAGCATTTGGAGCTGGGCCCCTCTCAGTAAAGGCCTGCCATGCATGCATTAACCCTCCATCAATGAAAACAAAATCCAGGGGCCCAGTGCCTGCCTGCTGGGGCACATAAAGCTTAGGGAATAATATCTTCCAGGTGGGAGTGCCCAGAAGCACACAAAGGTGCTTGACAGGTCTTTTAAAACTGACTGTCAAGGTCAAAACAACACCACCTGCAAGCACAACTGAAATGTCCTCATTCATTCTCCTCCTCTGTTGTTGTTTGTTTTAAACCAAAGCACAGTTTGAAGGGCAGACAAGCCTGACAACTGTTCAAACATATGTACATGCAACTTATTAGCGTGCAAATGGAGATATCTGGAGGCTAAAGCGAGCTGGAGGGAGGGGACAAGTGAGTCACTAGCTCTGAGGGGGCCCAAGGAGGGGTCTGAGCCATAAATTGCTGGACTGAGGGAAGGCCTTTTCCAGGGAACCAGCTCTGGATGAAGTACAGAGCCGTCTCAGTTGGTGAAAACAATTTGGTTCACAAACAAAAGCATTTGGCCAAATTTTGTTTTTGTTTGCAAACTTCACATCAGATGACAAATACAACTGTAGCCATCCTTCCTGCACAAACACAAATGTAGCCAGCTTTTCCAAAATCATGGAACCAATTTAATTTGAGAACCAAGGTACCACTGTATTTGAAAGTGCTCTTCTGCACTGATGGTGTGCAAAGTACAGGCTCTTGTTATGAAACAAAAGGGTCCCCACCCTTGAGATCTGTTTGTTTTGCAATTAATAAGAGGTAAGAGAGGCCCTTTCTGAAATTTCTGCTTGGGGGCCTCAAATTTAAATGCCCGCTGATGCTGGGTTGCTCATGGAATACAAATCCCAGGCTCATAACCTAGCTCTTAGATCTAAAAGAAAATATATGTATATGTTAAATTGCTGAGCAAAATTGAATTCCTGTGCCCACCCCTACCCCCATGCCCTGGGCCTGTTCAAAATAAAATCCCTAATTAGATCAAAGAATATTAGTGCTCTAAGACATTCCTTGGGCTATTTAAATCAACTCCTTTACCACAGTTGATGGAAAACTAGGGCAGGGAGGCCCAGTAGCTTGCAGGGGTCCCCAGTTGCTACTGGGTACAGCTGCAGCTCCTTGGAACACAGTTTCTGAGCAATAGATAGTCAGGAAGCATCACTAGAGAGCTTCTGTTATACACTCACCTGCAAACCTCTTTCTTTTGCCTCAGTCTGACATTCCTACCTCAGAGCAGATGGTAGGGTATGGGGTCCATATAGACTCCCAAGTGATCCTTCTTAAAAAAGACATCCATTTATTATCCCACATACACCACATTCTAACACCTGAGAGGACCTCTTACCATCCCAGATACCAAGACCCTGAGGCAGGAGCATAGGGTGAGGCAGGCAGGCTAGCAAGGAAATAAGTGTGACCTGTTAATTATAAACTCTCACAACACATGCACATAAACTGTTCCCAAATCCTTGTACGGACTTCTGGTGGCCTAGCCTTGACAGTGAGGAGTGAGTAGCACAAGAAGGACATCACCAATGAGCACACAGGCTACTGTGTTTTCTCACAGTAACCTACTCCCCACCTGAACAATGTACTATTATTTTACTACTTTCACATGGTCAAAACTTACTCCTCAGAGATTGGTTTTCTTTACCCTTACTAAATGTAAAACTTTGTACTCCTCTTGACTAATTCTTTGCTCAGGATAAGAACCTAGAAACTATTTCAAGAAGGAGACTCCAGCATCCCAAAACTCAGTAACATTTTTGGCAAGCCATATAGGAACAGGTATGGCCCTTGTGGGTATATTTCTTGTTTCTGAAATCCACAGCTGAGATTTTTTTTTTTTTTCTTTCTTTCTCTCACTCCCCTACTAGGCTAGGGAGCTTTTTCATGAGGGTGGGAACAGTTTCCTACCTTTCCCACCATGAGGAAGTAGAAGTGTTTATTTTCCTTTCTCTTACTTCTTTTTTCCATTTTGGCCACTCATTGTATGAGGCAGTGCAGAACAGCCAAAGTGCCTGTTATTAATTTAGTCACAGATCATACCATTCAGGTTCCATGTGTTTAACCTACAATTTAATCTGCTTTTCTCTCTTTATGCTTCTGTTCTCTATGATACTTTGCTCAGCTCTCTTACCTTTTAGGAAAATTAGCTATCGATAGGTTGGTCAGCTGCTTAAATAGCTGCCTACCCATTTGTGCTAAACTTCCAGGTCTTGTTTCATCCTAGTGCATCTTTCCACCATGACTGGCAGCCATTCTGGTTCATCATGTGAGTTAGTCACATGAGTCAGCCACTGTGGTTCATCACATGGGTTTGGCACATGAATTTGGTCATGTCGATCAGCTTCCTACATTAGGACCTGAACCTAGGAGAGTGGCATACTCTAGGGAGGACTAGTAATTAGACTTTATCACACATCACCAATTAAACAGATACTGGTCAGAAAAAGCTACAGAGGTAGTTAAGATTCTCCTCAAATAACTTCAGTTGTGGGTATCCTTGTCACTTCAGAGTGATAACGGCCCTTCTTTTACCTCTCAACTCAAAGAGTGGCCAAGGCTTTAAGTATAAAGTACCATCTTCGCTGGCCGTGGTGGCGCACGCCTGTAATACCAGCACTTGGGAGGCTGAGGCAGGTGGATCGGTGCAAGTCTGAGACCAACCTGGGCTACAAAAGTGAGCTCAAGGTCAGTTTGAATTGCATAATGAAACCCTGCCTCAAAAAGACAATAAATAAATAAACACATACATACATACATAAATACATAAATACATAAATAAATAAAATAAAATAAAAAATAAAGTATCATCTTCTTCCATTCTACAGAGACTTCTGTCTTCTAAAAGGCTGAGAAAGCCCCAACTAGATCCTAAAGCAAGCTCTCAAAAAACTCTGCCAAGAGAACTCTTAGTCTTGACTCATAGTTATCAGTGACCCTCATAAGGGTTTAAGCACTCCCAGAATTGGGCTAAATATGAGTCCACTTGAGAAGTTATATGGGAAGCCCTTTTCTTTTTTCTTTTTTTAAGAATTTTTTATTTTATTTATTTTTTTTTTCTTGTTTCAGAACTTTTGTTTGTTTGTTTATTTATTTATTTTTATGGCTGGCTCAGCCTGCCCTGAGGGCAGGGCTGGCGCAGCATGCGGCACTAGGGATCGAACTGCAGTCCTTGCAGCCGCCTAAGCCTTCCTAAGCAGGCGCTTTAGACCACTGAGACATCCTGCCAGGCCCGGGAAGCCCTTTTCATCTTTTGATATGGTGGTAGAAAGAGATCATGAAACTCTTACAATATCTGATTAATCTATACCAAGTATAATAGGCTATCTAAATATATGAGAATAGAGTCCCCATGACTCCTGGCCCAGGAGGACCACTTAGTGTCTGTTGGGACTAAGTACTCATTAAAACTCAAGAAGAGGATTTTATTTTCTAGAGGAGGTTTATTTTTTGTTTTTGGTGCCAAGGACCAAACCCAGGGCCTCCAGTTTGTTAAGCAAGCATTCTACTGCTGAGCCAAATCCCCAGCCCCAAAACTCAGGAAGAAGGGACTCCACAGACCAATTAAAACCAAAAGGAAAGGGTCCCCTTCCAGTGATGACTGCCACATCCACTGCACTAAAAGTGACAGAGATAGCAGTATTCACTTTTCTAGTATAAACCCAGCCCTACTGGAATTGTTTAAAGAAAAAGATCACCCAAAAGAAGAAAGCTACTCTTTTGTACTTTTGGAAGACCTGAGGTTCCTCTTCAAAAAGACTCTAGTAGTGCTCCTGGCACAGGTTAGTAAATGGGCACTTGTACTGAGGCTTCTGTTTTTAATCAACCCATAACACAGGTAATCTTGCTAAGGATACAGCTCTCAGATTCTTAATAATTTATACAACATATCCACCTTTGCCACACTTTCTTCCCAAAAAGAAGCATAGAAATCTGACCTACTCCTCTTTGGCCTCTACATCCCCAAACTAATAGTGAAGTTACTCTTCTTGACAAATTCACCAAGATTTCTTCCATCGATCCACCAGCTCATATGAATATTAGCACTCTTCCCACTGTCTCCTGACAAGTTTTCTTTTTCTTTAACTCAGCCAGTGAATCACAACACCCTAAGGTAGTTGGAAAGCACATAATCCTCAGCAGGTAGGGACTATAGCCCCTTCAGCAGAAAGAATCTATATGAAAATAGAGATCTCCAATCTCTCCCTTTCTGAGACACCTATCTCTCAAGAAAAAATAAGGCAAGAGGATGGCATGTGGCAGAAAGGCTAGAAACATAGGAATTTATTTTAAAATATAAGAGCACATGCCTCTACAATGGACTTCTTGCAAAAACTCAAGTTTTCCTTTCTTTAAAATTTTATTTATTTGGTACAGGACCTCACTATTCAATTCAGACTTGCAATGCTCCTCCTGTCTCAGCCTCCCCAGCACTGGGATTACATGCATGTGACACAACACCCAGTTTCAGTGACCAGCTCAGCATGTAGTACTGGGATTAAACTCTAGACCTTGCACTTGCCAGGAAGGCAGTTAAGTTAGACTGCCAAGCTATCTCCCCAGTCCTTAAACAGGTTTTTGAAAGAACATCCTCCACTTGACTCTACCAAAGTAGTGGGTGATATAATAGCTGATGATGAGCTGTCTAGCCACTGTGTTCTCTTACCCAAGCCTGTTTTTATCCTATAGCATGTACTTACTTTCCTATAATTTTTTCATGACCTAAACTCATTCTACAAAACTGTTTTGTTTTGTTGTGGTTGTTGTTGTTTTATTTTATTTTATTTGCTACCTTTAATAAAGGTAAAACCTTGGTACCATTT
Source organism: Myocastor coypus (assembly GCA_004027025.1). Classification (NCBI taxonomy): domain Eukaryota; kingdom Metazoa; phylum Chordata; class Mammalia; order Rodentia; family Myocastoridae; genus Myocastor; species Myocastor coypus. Next base: position 10,690 of record PVJA010008520.1, on the reverse strand, counting down.
GCACTTGTTTTGATCAATTCTTTGCTCAGGACAAAAAGAACCTAGAAACTTACTGAAGGAGACTCAAGCACCGCAAAACCTGGCCTTAACTTTATATCCATGGTGGGACCTAGGCAGATGCAGCACTCAGGAATAAAGGAAGAAAATGACAAAATTATTTTTTTTTTAAAGTAGTATTTATTTATTTTCTTGTTTCAGAACCCTTGTTTGTTTATTCACTCATTTTTATGGCCGGCTCAGCCTGCCCCCCGAGGGCAGGACTGGCACAGCATGTGATGCTGGGGATCGAACCATGGTCTCTGAAGCCACCCAAGCTTTCCTAAGCAGGCGCTTCAGACCACTGAGCCATCCCGCCGGGCACCAAAATTCATTTTTATATAACTATTTTTTCTTATTCTTTGAAATTTTCTATTTCTGTGTTTGTTTGGTTTTTTTTTTAGTGTAGCTACTACATTAATGCTACAAGGCAGGTAATTGTTTAAAAAGGGGTATATAATGTTAAAAGTGTGTGTGAAGTCTCTCAAAAGCCCCCCAAAAGGGCTCATGATAGCTTCCACGCTGCCACAAAGAAGGCCCTTGCCCAGGGCCTGACACATGCAAGTCCTCAATCACCACTGGCAGAATGTGAGTGGGACTCACAGCCTGCTGTGGACTCCTAGATATTCCTGAACAGAATCATTTCTCCAAGTGTGATTTGAAGAAGTGGTTTCTGGGACCACAGTGGTCCCATGAAATACTCATTTATAAAGGGGATCCCTCAACATAAGTATAGGGGAATACTGCTCACTGGAGGGAAGAGTCTAGCTCTGTCTTTGAGAAGCATAGATATACCAGGACATTAAATCAGATAATAAAAATATTAAAGGCCTTTGTAGAAACCTTCCAGTTAAGAATCCCTTTTAACTTCGTTTACGTCATTCATTTCCCAAAGTAATTACCCACACTCTAAACACTATTAACATTCCACAAAACTAGTCTTCCTTGAAACTCATTTGAGAAAATTCTGATTAAAGCTCAAGGTCTCACCAATACAAAGTCTCCTTGTGGCCAGGTATCATCAACACCTATCACATCTTCCATCGATGTGTTTACTCAATGAATAAATTCTTGGCTTTGCCCATCCATCCTGTCCCAAGTGCCATCTTTCAATGAGATATTCAGAAATTTCACAAGCATGAAAAACTCTGGAAACTGCAGTTGCCTTATTCCTAAATGAAATCACCATCATTAAATTTTTATTTTTTTATTTTTTGCAGGATCAGGGTTCAAACTCACAACCTTGCACTTGCCAGGCAGGCCCTTGTGCCATGGAGCCATCTCCTTGGGCTTATCACTAAATTTTTAGAATGTCCTTATAGAAGAGACCATTTAAAAACTAGGATCTGTCATCCAGTTGCCAACAATTCAACATGGGAGCCTCTAAGGCTCAATGGCCCAATGATGGTCACCAGGCTCACAGGATCACCTCTCCTCCTGTATACCTAAAATATTAGCAGGAAAATCCAATTGTCATCCACACTCTCTTGAAATGAAGTTACAAGGTTTCCATCTTATGATGAAGAAGAGGGAGGTAGATATTTTTAGCAAGCTAATTGGAAAGGTGAAGGGCAGATATGGTTTACTCAATGACTGCAGATCTGGCATTTTATCTTCTTGGAACAATGTCTAGACTTTCTGAGGAGTCACCTCTATAAATAGCATGGTTAGTTAACTAAAAAATGAAACATGTTCTACTCTGGGCTCTACTCTAGGTTAAATCACGCTGGATTTTGAAGTTGTACCCTCAAATCTTGCAGTAGTAACCAATATTTAAAGAAAGTAATCCATTTTTAAGTCTTCAAGTCTTTTCTCACACCTATGGCTTTTTTTTTTCTTTCTTTCTTTCTTTCTTTCTTTTTTTTAGAATTTTTTATTTTATTTTATTTATTTTTTTCTTGTTTCAGAACTTTTTGTTTGTTTATTTATTTATTTTTCTGGCTGGCTCAGCCTGCCCCAAGGGCAGGGCTGGCGCAGCATGTGGTGCTGGGGATCAAACCGCAGTCCCTGCAGCCGCCTAAGCTTTCCTCAGCAGGCTCTATAGACGACTGAGCCATCCTGCCGGGCCCCTACCTATGGCTTTTCAATGTAATCAAGTTAACATTCTTTTTAAGAAACATAGCTATGGTGCACACCTGTAATCCCAGCACTTGGGAGGCTGAGGCAGGAGGATCAGTGCAAGTTTGAGACCACCCTGGAATACAAAAAGTGAGCTCAAGGTCAGCCTAAACTGCATAGTGAGACCCTGTCTCAAAAAGACAAAAAAAAAAAAGAACAGAAAAGAAGAGAAAGAAAGAAAGAAAGAAAGAGAGCAAGCTAGCTAAATAGTCCTTCTATTACATTTTAGAGATAAGGCAATTTGTCACCCATTATATATAAACAGGCCTCAATGCCTTAGATGTCTGCCAGTTCCAGTACAGTTCCATCTGTACTACAATACAGGCAGTACAGAGTTGTTCACACAGTGCATCTTGCTAATAGGCTATTTCTGGACTGGGTGTTTACTTCTCAAGGGAGGTCTACCCTAAAAGAAACCATATACCGAGCTCCATGTATCCATGTCCCCATAAATACTTCAGAAGCTGCAGTGGCTGAGGAATAAGAACCTGAAAGGCTGGGAATATTCCAATTTAGGCCATTTTTTTGCATTGATTTCTATTTTTTTGTTTGTTTGTTTTCCACCCAGAGAATGTATGTTGCATTCAGTAATGATGCTTCTGTGGAGAAATGAGAAGCACCAGGGCTGGAGGAGGGTGTTCCTTTGTAATGGTAGAATGCTGTAGACTCCTAGATATTCACGTCAGCTTGAGGAATGGAAGAAATTAAGTTGCTTATGATGACATCAATAGAGAAGAGAAGATTACAAATGTACGTAGATGGATGACTGTTTCAGGAAGGCCTTTGAAAGGCTGACAACTTCTCTTGAAGGATGGCTCCAACACTACTTTCTGAAGCTATGTCTGTCAATCTTTATGTGCAGGAGAACGGTTCAAAGAAAACAGAAAACACTTAAGCACAATCTTTCACAGGGCAAAGGATCAGGGTATAATGATGATAAAATGCCACTTTTGAGTGTGATGAGAACATAGCTATTTGATGGCAAGATGACTTTGGCTAAGCCAGAAGCTATGAGTCCACTTTTCCCAGTGTTCAACAGAAAGGAGAATCTGGCCCCAAAGTTTTGGCCAGCTCAGTTTCAGACCAGAATCATGGAAAGGATTAAGTTCATGAACCAAGGTAGTACTGTAACTTTCTCAAGAAGGAAAATGGGCTGTGCGCAGTGGCATTCTGGGAGGCTAAGACAGAAGAGTCAAGCTCAGCCTATGCAACTCAGAAACTGAGCAAATGCAAAGGCTAGGTTCAGTCCTCAGTATCTCAAGGGGAAAAAAGGAGTAGGATATAGAAGAAAATAGAAATAGAAAGTAAAACAATAAAGTGAGGAAACTGAACTCAAATAAAGCAGGAAAGGGATGCTCCGAGAGGCATAAATCACTTCACTACTTAAGACTCATTTTGTTTGTTCATCTCAACAGCAATGGCACGGTTGCCAAAAAAATGAAGTACTAAAATTTTATAGCAGAAAAAAAGGATAGTATGAGTCACTTACTGTCACTCATACTCGCAGCCTGTTCAACACAGCAGAGGAAGTTACACTTGGAGAACAGGAGAAGTAAAAGCCCATTATTTGTGCATGTGTGCACAGTGCTGGGCCTTGAACTCAAGACCTTACTGAGCTATGTTTCCAGGCCTCAAGATATGTATTAAAATAAGTCATACAGAAAAAAATTTGAGAATTTGTTAGGATGTGAGAAACAACAACAAAAACAAAAAAACACAACATGTATGTAAACCCCAAATACATAACATATTAGAGAAACAGAAGAGTTGGCAGCATGGCAAACTGAAAGGGACAGTAACCTAAGGCTCAGAATATCATCAACTATTCGATGGTAAGAAGATTAACTTTGGCTAAGCCAAAGACTGTATCCTGCCTTGAAACCGGGGGTCACCCAGAATTTGAAGGAACATTGTTTAAAATTACGGTGGTTTGGGTTTGAGAGATCAAAAACCCAAGTACAAGCTAACAAAGAACAAGCAAAGAAAAATTTCCAAAGCTGTGAAACCTTGCTACTTAAGATAATGACAGAAATTTATGACTGCTTCCTTTCCCGGCAGAAAGGAGTACAATTAGGAGGCTGAAAACAGCAGGCCCTTTGTACCAGCATGTTATGTTTTGCTTATTCTATTACGCATTGGCTGGGAGATAAGAATAAACAGGACAACACCCTGTCTAACCCCAGGAGGAGGGGGTGGAGGTAAAAGCTGGTTACATTCATTCTTGGGCAAGTACGTGCACAGTGTTTATTTGCAAATTGAGGTACTTAAGAAAATTGTGCATGTAACAGTTAAGAACTAGTATAATCATTCAGAAGTCTTTATTGCACAATCCAGTCTTTAACAAACAAGCTCTATGTAACAGGGAGCTCTACCATGAAGTGTGTTGAAGATATTTTAAGTACTTGGTAATTATTTCTCTAAACTTTTGCTCAGTCTCTAAAGGAACTTAAAAATGAGGATGAGCAAACATACAAACACAACTTCCCTCTTTGTTACCTTTTGTGTCAAAAAGTTTGCAAAGAATCGACTAGGTGATCTTTTTTTCTCTGAAAAGGAATAGTTGACAATCTGAGAGCCAGGTACTCTGACAGTTCTAGCAACAGAGAATTCTTCTCAAGGACAACAGGTAAGACAATCAGGTTCTAACCAGCCATAAGATAGTGTAGCACCTTTAGTCCCATGAAAACCAAGTCAAAATTGGACCACCCTGCTGGCTATCTTCCCATAAGCCCTGGCTGCCTGAAATAATCAACCTTAACTGCACCATTTTGTAGTGCCTCTCTGCTCCACCTCACTGAGGTATGTGGGTGGCTCAGTTCTATTCTGTCACTTACTTTATCTTCACAGTGCATATCTCAATTATTTGTTTTGGTATATACTGCTTTCTTCTCTGACTAGAATGCCCATTCCATGAGCACAGAGACCTCATCAACCTTGTTCACACTTTTAGGCTCAGCATCTGGATACTAACTGGCCAGAAAGCAGGTGCTTGATAGAAATATACTACAAGACTGAATAAATATTATATATAAGCTAATAGTGAACAAATAAACAAAAGAATTACAGAACGGATAGGAAGAACAGATCAGAACTGAATCATCTATCAATACCATGCTGCTGAGGCTGGGAAGATAGCTCTGTCGCACAAGTGCCTGCCTGGCAAGTGCAAGGTTGTGAGTTCAAATCCTGGTCCCACAAAAAATAATAAATAATAATAATAATAATAAATACCATGCTGCTACTTTTTCCCCTACAGTTTTTCCAGTGGGACAAGGTATGAAGCTACATGTAAAACTGGTTGAGCTAGAAAGCAGAACTCTATGAATTTCTGATTCTGTGCATTAAAAATACCACTACTCTGAAATAATGTGCAGTAGACTCTCAAAATTTAAATACCGGAACTTCTGGTTTCTTTGGCAGTGAGCATGGTTCACCCCCAGGTAAGTGCTAGCAGCTGAAGACTGAGAGGGAAGGAAAATCCCCTCCAGAGTGATTGAGGGAAGAATACTGCAAAGCTCTGAAATACTCGTTGTTTGAGTGTAAAAGATCAATGTTGGACGTCAGATCAAGATTCAGAGGAAGAAAAGGATACTGATAACCATTTTGCTGATGACAAGATGAAAACCAACAAAGGATTTTTTCTGGTCATTAACATAGAAAAGTTAATAATTTTTGCTGTTTGGGTGGACCCATTTTCCCTATACAACACTGGAAAAAAGATGAATTGTTTTGTTAACCCATATAAGGAAAATGTATCACCTGCTTTACATTATTTTTAGAAGATAAATTTAAGTCAACAGTTTTTGAGGACTGTCCTAAAGAACAAAGAATGGGACAGTTATTTTCAAACTTGACTCTATTTAAAATTACACAGATTGTACACCAGGATGCCACTGGCATGACTAACAGTCAATAATGTGAAGCCCGGGCATATGAGGTTTGTTGGAAAAGTTTAGGATAAAACTTTTTCTTTTACTCAGTTTGTCCTGTTTGGCTCTAAATAAATTATTTGATTCCTTGGAGAAAAAAAATAAATAAATACGGAAGGAAGGATAGGGGTATGTTTAGATGTCAGGAAGGTAGTTCTGCCAAACCAATTATGCCTATGACATGTAATTATGAGCTGCTGAAAGACAAATGGTGAAGCAAACTATTCATTATAAATACATATAGAGGTAAAGTTGAGGTGTTAATTTTTAAGTAACTGCCATAAATCTCATTCCAGGATATTATTCCATGAATATTACTACCAAAAAAAAAAAAAAAAAAAAAAAAAAACGTAAGTGTGATGATGTGTTCCTTTGAGGTATGAATATTTTTCAATAGGATTCCTCCTATTTAGGCTGGCTACTCAGTCTCTACTTGAGACATAAGAGGAGGTAGGAAGGGCCCGGCGGGATGGCTCAGTGGTCTAAAGTGCCTGATTGGGAACGCTTGGGCAGCTTCAGAGACTGCGGTTCAATCCCTGGCACCACATGCTGCGCCAGCCCTGCCTTTGGGGCAGGGTGAGCCAGCCACAGAAAAGAGTGAATAAACAAACAAAGGTTCTTAAACAAGAAAATAAATAAAAAATAAATAAATAAATAAAATTATAAAAAAAAAAAAAAAAGAGGAGGTAGGAAAAGATGATGAAAATGGCAAAATATTAATGACACCCACAGGAAGAGAGCTATCTCTAAATTGAACATTCAGTTAAAATGTTTGTGTCTTTACACAGGCCTGCTTGCTCTAAGAAACTGTCACTCATAGCTCCTGATATAGATGATTTGGTTCTTATGGAAGGCCAAAGAAAAATGAAGCAAAGAAAAAAAAAACCTGCAAACCATACACAAGAAAAACATAGGAATAGAATGGCCAGAGAAGTGTCTGAAAGGCAAATTAGTGGTTTTTCTCAGAATCAGAACAGAATGAAAGCACCTCCCCAGGAAGTGTGATTCAGAAAACGGCTAGGGCAAGATGGGGCCAAGAAGTTGTGGTTCTTATTATATTAAAAAAAATGATAAAAATTATGAAGTGCAATAATGATACTTCATTCACTACTATGTCTGAAAAGTATTCCAAATTCTAAAACACTGTGTATTATTTATCTTCTTATAAATTAACTGGGTATTGTCATAAATTCAAGCTATATTTCACTGAATATCACATTAGGCTCAAAAACAAAATCAGAATAATTTTAAGGTTACTAATACAAACTCTGATATGTAATATTTAAAGTAAATTTAGGATGTTGTTCAAAAATTATGGGCATTATCCAAAAAATCTTTTTTAATTTAACACAGTAAGTATGTAGGGTTTTAATTCATGTAGGAATGCTGACTGTAATTTGCCCCCAAAGAATGCTAAATTGATATTCATTATATTAAGACATAATCACCACAGAGGCCAGTGTTGGAAATTAATTTACAATCGCTCAGCATATTATAACTACCAGGACAAAGGCAAGCTTCAGTGTAAAACTTCTTCTTGTCTTGGGACTTTTCTCTGTTTCTGTTTAGAGTATACAGAGTTGACCTACTATCATTTTTGTTCCATATTCTTGACAGAACCTCAAGCAAAGCCTTGATCATAAATAAAACAGTAGGGTCTTAGTAACCAGTTGAGTCATAAAACCCACTCAGTTACATGTGACTCAAGGTGTTGGGATCCTGAGCGTCAAGCCAAGCAACTGGAATCAATTTAAATCAGTTTAAAAAAGTAGTCCCACTCTTCCTCCCTACCCCAATTGGCAGTTGTGGAAGATACCACAATCCCTCTTCCATAGCTCAAATATAGGGATGGCAATGAAGCTCAGGAAAACATCTAAACTGGAACAAACTTTATTTCCACAATATAAAAAGGGAAAAAAAAAAAAAAAAAAAAAAAAGGTATTTGACAGCCAGCCACAAAGTCTTAAATGTATGCTTCTCCTGTTTTTAAGCATAAAAGCAGTGTTGTTACTACAAAGTTATTATCACCAAGCCATTTTCTGACTTTTGTGCCCACTACTATTTAGCCCTCAGGTATTTAGGCTTATTACTTTAAAATACAAAGTTAAGCATGTTTAAATCACTTTAAATATATCAAAACACAGCAAACACCCAGCCTGCCTGCTTGAACACACAAACTTGAAGAGAGAAGCTTTACCAAATGGCCTGCAAGTCATATAAATTCGGGTCATGGCAGACTAAAGTCAGGAAAGAGCTACAGAAAATAAGTTCTGCATATGAAAAATTTGGTTCTCACAGGCCAGAGCTTGGAACTAGTGGCAAACATGCTCTGAAAAACTACAGTTCTCATAAAAGTGCTAAAAACTCCCAAATATGGTCCCTTATAACTGTATACAAACAAGAAACATTTAATGAACAACCCTTGCTTCACCAATAACTCTGCTTAAATTAAGTCCAGGATACTCTTCAAAGGGACCAGAGAAGCCCCCTTGTTAAGACAAATTTTATACATAGACATGAAGAACAATTATATGATGCATGTAACCAAATATATATAATTATCCTAGTTTGTACATTCCCATATCTTTATAAATGTAGGATAAAAAATCAGTCTAAATGACTTTTTCAGGCCTCCTTAAGGTTTAACTTGAGCCAGCCAGCCTTTAAAAAGTACATGTATATAGTAAAGATCAAAAGCAAATGTTCTGGTCAGTTCTTTTCTACTCATGGGTTTTACTAAGAATGTGCACAGTTTTCAGGGAAAACACTCCAAATGACAGCTGTTCAAAAGCATGGAAATTAATTGGCAGCAGGAATTTCCTTGACTAATAGGGAAAATCTTAATGTCACATGTTTCGATGAGCTTATTTTTCCCATCCTTAGTCAAGCATATTTCGCGTTAATGACTACGATTTGCAAAAAGAAACAACCAAGGAAAATCCTGAGTACATTATCTTTTATCAGTAGAACATAGCCACCCATTATCAAATAATGACGGGATTAATGAAGGGATTTTTGTGCTTAGCAATAGAGGAAAAGTTTACCTTACATGTCTTGATTTTCTACAGGAAGTAAACTAAGACATGATAAAATAATGTACTTTAGTGTATTAAAAAAAAAATAGCAGCAAGACAAGTAACTCTTCTCATTCCTACCTAACAGGAAACCATTTGCTTTGAGCTGTTTTTCCCGTAGCAAGGATGGATTTATATTGATCCATCTACAGTCTCTCTGGCACAGGGCCTTTCCAATGGTTGCCTTCTGACCAATGGTGAGAATGGATGAGACAGCTGGTCAGGATTAGGCAGGCAGCCTATGGCCCTGGGAGTAGGTCATGTTACTATGCCCAAAGCTTGGCACTATGACCTGGGACTCTGTTATGCTCTCATCACCCCAGCTAATAGCCACTGATCAGCCATGACCCAACATACATCACTCTGGGGGCACAGTCTGTTCTCAATCCCAGCAACAATGAGAGCTTTTCATTTTCCAGTAAGTCTGAATTGAGCCTATGATACACATAGGCGCATGCATGGTGTAACTGCTTGAAAACTGTCCATCAAGACAGCAATGAGATGTGCAAGAGTGAGCAACAAGGCCCTTCCATCCTAATCAATAGCCAGCTCTGTGTCACAGCCCAAGAAAAACAAGAAATAGTACCCAAAAGATCAAAGCATGTACTCCAAAGGCCACAACAGAACAACATACCTGGCCATTCCCAGACTTGAAAAGTTGGCAGGGACAATGAGTATATCCAGGCGGGAGAATGGGTGTGTCCCTAAGACAGCATGTGCAGCAGAGAGGCAAAGAGGAAGCAGCCGCATAAGGGTCTCTTGGCAGACTCCCTTGAGGCAGCCTGGAGCAAAGACTCGATGAGGAATGATCTTCTGGGTGGTGGCTACAGCATTCTGGAAGCGGCAGGGGTACTCCATGTGACCACAAACACCAGCATACCTTGGACCAACATGAAAAAAATAGGCATGCTTACTGGTCAGTTGTGTTTACTCCTCTTGCTGAGGAGGTAAGGAACTCAAACAGACATGGGAAACTTTTAGGAGACAGTGGTTCAGACAGGCTCATAAACAAACGCAGTTCATCCAAATTCCTGGCTTGTCTGTTTCTGGACAGCAATGAAAATTTACAGGGCAAAATATTTATCAATGTGCTTAAATCAACTAAAAAGCTTCAATCCAATCTATGTAAAAGCAGTGCAATACTGTTTTAGAATAAACTGAATGCAAGGAGGGGAGATCTAAGACCTAAAACAATAAAACTACTTCTCACTCACTACCCCAAAATTTCTGCCCTCAGTACTATACTTTCAAACATCATCTCAGGAAAAAAATCTTTCAATTGAGGATGATCCATAACTCAGAAAGGGGCAAAGCAGTCAAATTAAAGTCAGCATTCTGACATTTCACAAAATGAAAGACTCAGGAGGTGGAACACTGAACCCAATAGCAAACACAAATATTGCATTTCCAAAGAACACACACAAGGGGGCTAGGAAAATAGCTCCATGGTAAAAGTGCCTGCCTTGCAAGTGCAAGGTCGTGAGCTTGAACCCTGGTCCTGCAAAAAAAAAAAAAAAAAAAACACCACCATTT
>PVJA010008519.1:0-64092 GCA_004027025.1 Myocastor coypus | reverse complement strand
AAAAAAAAAAAAAAAATGACTTTAATGCTTTAATGTACACTGACTTCCCAGGGAGTCTTGAAAAATAATCTCAAGAAAGCAAATACACTTTTTTTTTCAAGGAGATCTAAAAAAAAACCAAAATCTAATTGCTTTTGTCCTTAATACTTTGTCACTTCCAGGATCTTTTTCACCTCAGGCCCTTGCACTTGCCAGGCAAGCACTTAACTCTACTGAGCTGTCTTCCCAGTCCATGCTACTCAGGATCTTACTTCAAGTAAGATGTTTATATTAACTGTACCTAGATGTACTCATTGAAGATATTAGGATATCATTAAAATTAATAAAATTAAAAAAAAAGATATTGTGGTAAAAAGGAATTTCACTAATAAAGTTAAAACTTAATTCTGTGTTGATCAAAAAGAGGCAACTGAGGCCAGGGATGGTGGAAGGCTGAGGCAGAAGGATCACCTTGAGTTCAATGCCAGTCTGTCTCAAAACAAAACAAAAAGCAACAAAAAAAAAAATGTGACTAGTTCAAATCCTATTCCCCTCCCCACCCCAACACGTGACTATTCCCAGGCTCTCTACAATTTATACAGGCCTCTTCTGTGAGCTGAGAGCTTTTGGAAATAACAGTGGAGAGTGACTGCAACTTAAGTAATACAGTGTATCAACACATAAGGAATGCTTCATCCTACCCCAGTCAGATGAGACTATTCAACATATTGTTTATGTCCTACATATGCTAAGTTCCTTCCAAGTGCAAAGCACTGGCTTTTCAGCTGACAGGATAAAAGGGTAGTCTCTGCCTCAGAAGCTTACTACTAGGAAGCTAAGAGCCTAAGTAATTTTATTTTGAATGTTGAATTTAACGGTGAGCGGGTTCTTTTTGCCAGCATATGTGTACTGGCGGGATGTAACCTACACTGATCAATGAGATAATAAGAGATTTGTCAGATCTTTAAATGAAGCAATCCTCCAGACTGGTCTACATTAGGAATTATTAATTTTTAGTGTGTGGTACTAAGATCGAACTCTGGACCCTGTGCTTGCCAGGCAGGCCCTTATACCACTGAACTAATATCCCGGGCCCCTGGAATTCCTGAGAAGGGAGAAAGCAAATGTTGCTGATGTCAAGTTAAATCAGAGGAGTGGCCCTTCTACCTGAGGGAACAGTAATCTCTAGGATGAGGTGGAACAACAGCAGCCTAATTAGTTAAGCCTTGTCACCGGAATGCAAAAGGAAATGATTGGGAATAAAGCAGGAAAAGATAACTTGGAGTGAATAAGAGGGTCCAGCCGGGCGTGGTGGCTCACGCCTGTAATCCCAGCACTTGGGAGGCTGAGGCAGGAGGATTGGTGCGAGTTCGAGACCAGCCTGGGCTACAAAAGTGAGCTCAAGGCCAGCCTCAACTGCATAGCGAGACCCTGTCTCAAAAAGACAAAAAAAAAAAAGAGGGTCCAAAAAACCACAATGAGGAGTTGGAGACAGTTTGTAGGCGATGAGGAATTTAAGGAATTTTAAGGAGGGCAGTGAGCTGAAGAGAGTGGTGCTTTGAAAAGGTCAGCTCACAGCAGCCTGAAGTAGAACTGTGAGAAAGTAGAGGTACGGGGCCTAGCCCAGAACATACAGAGCCTAACCCAGACTCCACACTAACATGGAGGAAGGAGTGAAGGGCCTGCGCCACATGTAACACCTCAAGGGCACGGACCTTATCTTTTCTATCATTTACTGTATTCCTAGCGCCTGGAATGCCTGTGCTCACCCCTTTGAGTAAACTAGAGGTGGACAATCCACCAGGGAAATGTGACACTACTGAGATTATCCATGGAATCTGTAACTCAAGGAAGAAAAAAAACCTAAACAGGCATCCTCTATGAGTTGGTTAGGAATGGGCTATAGAGCATGTACAAGTCTCACTTATGCTAAATATACATGAGTGATTTTATTGCATATTTTACTGTTTTACAATAGGGACTGTAGAAGTCCCCTCTAGGTTCTCATCTTGATCCAAGACGTTAATATTTGTAATCCCAAAGACATGTTATTGGATTGGATATAATTTTTTTTTTCAAGCAGATCTAAAAACAAAAACAAAAAAATCCCCAAAAAATGAAAAAGGAAGATCTAGTTGCTTCTGTCATTAATACTTCTGTTTCTCTACTAGAATTTTTTTTTTTTTTTTTTTTTTTTTTGCGGAACTGAGGATTAAACTCAGGCCCACCTTAGTATGTATTTTTCAATTAATCTATTAATTTTTCTAATATTATTGCCCTCAAATATTCCATTTAAATTTTTAAAAAATAAACTAATGCCACCAAGTTTATTCCAATCTACCACTTCCAGTGCAACTCACAGCAAAAGTAAAGACACTAAAACATATTTATAATTATTGGGGAGTCAAGGGGCCCTAAGTCCAGCCATGAAGATGGCTTTCTGGAACAAAGATGCTGACCCAAGGCAGCATCGGTTTTGTTCAGTGGAGGAGTGTGGCTAGAAGAGGAATGACTGAGAATTATAGAAAGCACTGTGCGCTTACCTAGGTAGGTGGCCTGCATTTACCTCTGCCATATCCAGAGAAAGTAATCTGTCTTATGCTACTGAGATAGGATCTAATGTCTCTGGGGTCTGGTGCTTCAGCTTTGAGGTAAGCTTTCAAGCTCCAGGAAGCCCTATTCACTGTCTCAAGGCTCTGATCCGAGCTGGCAGCACAGAGCATTGGCTCTTCATCCTGTCTCCACCCTGCTCTCATTATGAAAGAGCAGCAGGTGTGGGTTACCAAGGAAACACATGTGCCACCTTTAAAGACTATCACCAGCACCTAAGCTACACCAATATGCATTGCTTAAGGTTAACTGAAACGATAAACAGAAGTCCTAGTTAGCTCTGTACGCATGAATACAAGGAACTAGGGTCAGACTCAGTCAAAAGGGAGACAACTGCTCTTTTTTCAAGGAGAGCTGCTGTTCAGGTGGTTCTCTATAAGAGACTGGGATAGAAGCCTAATGAAATTTGTGTTTCCATTTTGTTCAAAGGCCTATGGCTTCAAAAAGGTTAAGAATTACCTATTCTAATCTATACATTGGAGGATCAGTCTTTCTAATAGTCTATGACAGCTACTATTACTTCTTTTGGCGGGGGGCTGGCTCAAACTGCTTTAAGGGTGGGGGATCAAACCACAGTCCCCTGTGCCTGACTGAGATTGCCCGCACAGGCGCTTAATTCACTGAGTTAACCTGAAAGCCCCTGCTATTACATTTTTAACAGAACTGATACATTCAATCATCTAAAACATGGAGAGGGGCCAGGGAGATAGCTCCATGGCACAAGTGCCTGCCTAGCAAGTGCAAGGTTGTACGTTCGAACTCCGGTCCCACAAACAAACAAATAAACAAAAAAATGGAGAATGAACTGCAATACAGTGGTCCCTCACTACTTTGTGGTTCAATTTTCATGGACTCACTCAGTTTTGCAGGTTTTCAACAAATATTAATCTAAATTATCATGGATTTTTCACTATGTTGTGGGGTTTTGTGGTAGTATGCAGTACTATGTATGTATTTATATGTGTAGTATTTGTAGTTTTAATGATTTTTCTCTAAAAAATTTAAAATATATAAAAGTATATTTAAAATGTTAATTCCAACATATTAAACGAATATTAAATTAAAATAAAAGTTTATAGTATGTATTTCTTTAGTGGATGAATACATACTGTATTGTAACTACACTAGGCAGGCAGAGGGACCAGGGTTCGATTCCCGTACCACCACCACTTGCTGTGCTGGTGCTGGTGCTGGCACTGGCCCCACCCTCGGGTGTGCTGAACTGGCCACTGAGACCAGGCATGGTGACACACCTGTAATCCCAGCGCTGGGGAGGCTGAAAACAGGAGGATCACTATAGTCTGAGGTGCATAGTGAGACCCTGTACCAAATACATTTTAAAAAAAGTGGGAAGCCGGGCGTGGTAGCGCATGCCTGTAATCCCAGCACTCAGGAGGCTGAGGAAGGAGGATCAGTGTGAGTTTTGAGACCAGCCTGGGCTACAAAAGTGAGTTCAAGGCAAGCCTGAACTATACAGTGAGACCCTGCCTCTAAAAAAGACCAAAAAATAAATAAATAACTAAATAAAAATAAAAAAAATTTTAAAAAGTGGGAAGGGTTCACGAGGGGGCCTGGCAGGATGGGTCAGTGGTCTAAAGTGCCTGCTTAGGAAAGCTTAGGTGCCTGCAGGGACCGTGGTTCGATCCTTGGCACCACATGCTGCACCAGCCCTGCCCTCAGGGCAGGCTGAGCCAGCCATAAAAATAAATAAATAAACAAAAGTTCTGAAACAAACAAACAAACAAAAAAATAGATGTCCCTTGAGAACATGTTACATGACATAAATCAGACAGACAAGCTTCAATACTGCATGGCTTTCTTACATGACAAGATCAAAACATAAATGAGCAAGATAAAAGATAATAAGAAAAAGAGGAATAGATCTGTTTCAAGGAAGGAGACAAAGAGAGGGGAGAGGGATAGAAGGGAGGAGACCAGGTATGCTGATTCTGTGCGGTTTCGCAGGCCATAGGAGACCAGGTATGGTGGTGTACGCCTGTAATCCCAGTGCTAAGGACACTAGAAATAGGATCAGTGGGAGTCCAAATTACACAGTGAGACCCTGTACCAAATACATAAAATTAAGCAAAGAAAAAAAAAGATACATGAACTAATTCCCCTCAAGGAATGTAATCATTATGTACTACAAACATGTAGTAATAAATTTTTTTTTTACAAAATTAAAGAATTTCCAGTAAAAAAAAAAATCCTCGCTATACAGCAATCAGATAACTGGCAAGATACAGAGTTGGCTGGGAGGCGACAGCTGTATCAAAACTGTTTTTGAGATCACCAAATTATTAATATTCGTTTCCATTCTATTATGTTACATAAATGTGGCTCTAAGCATCCTAACAGCTTGAGCTCAGGAATGGAAGTCTCCAGGTGTCTCACCTTGGTACAGACCACCCGGACAACCACTTTCCAAAAGGCAGAGGAATCAGAACCAGGTTGGACCTCAAAGAGAAGATGTTTTTCCTGGCCAGTAGCCACTTTAGCAGTTCTGAAAAGAGACAAACACACCTGTTAATTTTATGAGAAGTCATACAAAGTAGCAGAACTATGAAACCAGAGTCAAGAAACATCTTCAGATAGAAACACAAAGAAAAATACCAAGACAAATAACTAATGACCATAATAACTGCTTTCTTAAAACACAGGAATAGAGATTTTTTATAGATATGTAACTTAATTTCCAAGTTTTTTTAAAGTCAATAACTTTGTGGAACATTTATACATCTTTTTGTCATACCTATATCTCATCTTTAAATCTCTAGCAAATTGCTTTAGGACAAACAACTCCAAAAACTTGGGACTTAAAAGGTTTAGCTGATTTCACTTATTGAGATTTTGACAACTGCCTCAGATATAAAGTGTAAAAACGTCTTGTTCTTGCTTGAGTCCTATTTAAGCAACTTTAAAGTATCTCTTTGAAATTTTTTGTTTTTTAGATAATTTGGAGCTTGATCGAGTAAAATAAATGATTGGAGACATTAAATAGAGCTTGAGAGCCACAGGATCCTAACATAAAAATATAACATTTTTAGAGTATAATAACTCAGTATCATGTTATCAACATCAATTTAAATCAGTTCAAAGATATTTAAACACTGCAGCTTCCTTTTATCATTTCTAACATTTCTTTCTAAGCTCCCATAAAGATATCACATTCGACAAATTGACTTACAGCTAAATAAAATAAGGCTGTTAAAAATAAAACAACTAGCCTTAGGAAATAAAGTCTTGCAATAAAAATAGTTGAGCCATGCCAATTTCTAGTTCTTGCTTCCCAACTACCAGCCCACATTATTCTGTACAAAATCGCAATGTCACGGCTGTTAGAGGGCACTGCCTGCCCTGTGAATGGCAAACTTCCACCCCAGATGCTGGTCCACTTACTTCATTTTACCAATCAGCACTATTGGCTACCTCTTACACAGCCATCACATAGTGCAAACTTCAAGGGGAAAAGAAAAACGAAAGAGAAAGACTTACACGTCATTGATTTCAGCTACTCTCCCCAGAAATTCTTCATAAGTTAAGGAGCTGCTCTCTCGAACCAATGTGACATGCTTTGCTACTTTTTCTGGTAACTTGTTAATAACCAGCTGTGTCTGATCTGAAATTTGCTGTCCCATGATGAAATGGTATTTGGTAGAATCCAGGAAAAGTGTTGTTTCACATAATTTCTGTCAAATATATATAAAAGTTACTTCTATGTAGGATATAACAACGGAAACAATTAAGTAAAGGAAAATCAGGGCTGGGGATATAGCTCAGCAGCACACGTCTGCATAGCAAGTGCAAGGTCCCGAGTTTGATTTCCAGTACTGAAATTTAAGCATTTTTTTTTTTTTTTTTCTGTACTGCAGATTGAACTTGGGACCTAGCACATACCAGAGAGGCACTTATGTCACTGAGCTATATGCTTGGTCCTATCAGTACTGAAATTAAAAAAATAGGAAAAATTTAAAGAGTTCAGTAGAATTATATTAGAATTTTAAGGGTCTAAAATAGGACTTGTTTAAATAATTATACCCTTAAAGTAAAGATTTATGGGGCTGAGGAGATAGCTGAGCAGTCTAAGTGCTTGTCTGGCAAGCACAAGGACCCCAGCTCTATTGCCAGTACCTAGCATGCCATGCCACCTGCCGGCTGAAACCAGGCATGGTGGCAAATGCCTATAATCCCAGCACTGGGGAGTCTGAACTGCTCAGTGAAACTCTGTATCCAGGAGAAAAAGAAAGAAAGAAAGAAGGAAAGAAAGGAGGAGGAGAGAAAAGGGGAGGGGAGAGGAAGGGAGGGTAGGAAAAGAAAAGAAAAAAAAGAAAAGGAAAATGAAACAAAAGAGCACTTAGGCTGAAGCAGGAGGATCAGTGTGAGTTCGAGACCAGCCTGGGCTACAAAACTGAGCTCAAGGCCAACCTGAACTGCACAGTGAGACCCTGTCTCAAAAAGACCGAAAAAAAAAAAAAAATCTATGTATCTATGTATCTATCTATGTATCTATGTATCTATCTATCTATCTATCTATCTATCTATCTACCACCTACCTACCATGGCTAGACAAGTTAGATGTATTTATTCCAGACAGCTATTTTCCATTGATAAATAACGATCAACCAGAAGACCAAGTGTTGAGATTTTTAGTATTTTTAGTAATTATCTGTCTATGATGATACATTCAATAACTGTTTATGATAATCCCTATTCATTTTTTAAAAATATTATGGCTGGCTCAGCCTGCCCTGGGGGTGGTGCTTGGCACAGAATGTAGTGCCGGAGATCGAACTGTGGTCCCTGTGGTTGCCTAAGCTTGCCTGAGCAGGTGCTTTAGACCACTGAACCATCTCGCTGGCCCTGGTAATCCCTATTCAATACAAACATCACTAATAATGATAGCAAAGTCCTCATTATTTGTTAATCACCTCTTCTAAGCACTTTATATGCTCTCAGATTCAGCTATTTAAATTTTTAGGAGGGCTTTCAGGTTAGCTCAGTGGTTTAAGCGCCTGCAGGTGGCAACCCCAATGGGGGGGGGGTAGCGGTTCAACCCCCAGACTCACCCTTAGGCAGCCTCAGCCAGCCAAAAATAAATAAATAAAATTTTAAATAGCCATTTTACAGGTGAGGAAAAAGGGCAGCTGCAGGTATAGGCTTAAAGTACCTTGTCCAGAGTCATAAAGTAACTTTTTCCCAGGTTTGAAAGTAGGAAGTAAAAAACTGATTCACCTCAAGAAATTCAACTTCATTTATTTATTAAAGATTTTAATATTCTACTTCACACCCATATATAAAACAAGTGAACTAATCACAATGTCAAGGGAAAAGTTTTGCCAAGAAACTTATTTTATAAGAATAAAGTTATAACTATCTTTGTGGTACCAGATGAACTTGGGATCTTATACTTACCAGGCAGGCACTTATGCTACTGAGCTATCTCCCTGGCCCAAGTTTTAAAATACAGTGACCAAGGTATGAAAGTTTTGCTTTTTTTTTTTGTATTTTAGGAAAGGGTCTACAGGGTGTTCAGCATCTATTACTAGATCAGACTTGTAGTTATCCACCTGTTTACAGCATCCCAAGAGCTGGAAATACAGGCACATGTCATCAGATCCAGTCTCAATTGCCTTTTCCGAGTGCACCCTGGGGGTGGGGCTGGCATGGCAGGTCAGGATCGAACCTGGCCCCTGTGCCTGCTTGCAGGTGCTTTCATCTGTTGAGCTATTTGGCCAGCTCTTATTTTTAGTTACTTTAAGTAGATGAAAAGTACAATGTAGTTAAAAAACAAACAAACCACAAACACTGTATACTGGCCTTATTTCTCTTGCTTCATTCGCAGCTATAAAAATATTAGGCCCAAATGGTTGCAGATGAGTGTTAGGGATTGTCTGTTACCTTTCTCTTGTTGCTGTGACAAAATACCCCCACCCAGAATTAAGGAAGAACAGGTTTATTTAGCTCACATTTTGTGGAGGTTTCAGTCCATACTTGGCTGGCTCCAAGGCAGAGTGCTACAAGGCAGTTCACGTGGCAGAAAACAGGCAAACAGCAAGAGCAGAAAGGCAGGAGCAGTAGCAAAGAGCAGGCCTCTTCCCTTCCTTATGCTGCATTCAGGCTATTGGGATGCAGCACTCACACCCATAATCCCAGCAGCACTCACACCCATAATCCCAGCATTGCATCATGAGCTAGAAGTCCATTCCATGACATTTGGGGGCTGCGGACGGGGGTTGACACCTAGATGCAAACCGTAACAAGAACTTACTGTCTTACATGGTTATTTAAAAAAAAAAAAAAAAAAGAAAGAAAAATCAAACCAAACAAGTGCATGGGCCCAGTACTTCTGTACCAAGGCTATGGCTATGAGCCATCAAGAAGCGTCCAACACAGTAGGAAAGACGGTGATCACACAAGAACACATAATTACAAACTGAGAAATACGAATCAAATACACATAGGGCGCTAAGAAAATCTGCAGGTGGGGGACCTGACCCTGTCTGGTATCAAGGAAGAAGTCCCTGGGCAAACATCTGATCTGAGAATAGTCAGGGTTTGTGAGAGGAAGAGGTGGGACATGGACAGTGAACTTTGCAGGCTGAAGTTACAGAAAGCATCTGAGATAAGAGGCATCATGGTGTCCCTGTGGTGGTAGCAATGAAAAAAGGCAGAGAGGCAGAGGGAAAGGGAAGACTGTCACCAACAAGTAGGATATTTAATATTTTTATTGATGATCTGAAGACAAGACTGCACTGCCTGACTGCCCAATCTATGGAGGCTCAAAGTTGGAGTAATATTCACTGGCTTAAGACTAGAATAGGTACTGACTTCTTAAAATTAAATTTAATATGACAAAAAATTAATGCCTGATGTTTTGAAAAGCCAACTGACACGTGGGAGGCTGAGACAGGAGGGTTGATGTGAGTCTGAGACCAGCCTGGGGCTAAAAAAGTGAGCTCAAGGCCAGCCTGAACTGCAGAGCGAGACCCTGTCTCAAAAAGACAACCAAAAAAAAAAAAAAAAAAAAAAAAAAAAAAAAAAAAAAAAAAAAAAAAAAAAAAAAAAAAAAAAAAAAAAAAAAAAAAAAAAAAAAAAAAGAAAGAAAAAAGGAAGAGAAAAAAAGAAAAAGAAAAGCCAACTGCACAAAAGTACCTAGCATACGGCATCAGAATAAGTCCTTCCAGAAAAGCACTTAAGCCATTTTATGTACTTAAAAGCAGTTAAAGCATGGAAGGTCCTGAGGTTTTCCAGCAAACAGGTCAACAGCATAATGGAGCATCAATGACGCTAAAGTAATCTTAACCTTATTACAAGGACAAGGAGAACTAACTCCTTTGTGCTCTGTAATGGGCTGACCATGCTGAGGTTCTAAACAGTAAGAATTTTAAAGGACAATAAATAAGAAAATATTCCAGCTATCACGTGTCTAGAAGTGAAATGAACTGGCTTATCCTACGATAGCACAGTTTGTTGACATATGGCACAACTGAATTTGTTCAAATATTTGAAGAGCTGTCATGGGGAGGAGGAAGTAAGCTTTATATTCCACAGCTAGAACGGAATGGCCAATAATATAAGTGAGAGGCAGATTTCACTGTAATATAGCAACGTCCTACCATCCAGAGTAGAAGGGTTTGTTGTAATGTGCATGGATTTTTGTTCATTGATGTATGCAAATGTTTAAGTGAAGATAAAAGGTTCATCTCAAGAGTGGAACAAAAACTTCTGCCTGAGAGGGAAGTGAAATAGTTATAGTATTCTCCAAATTAAATCTAAGAGCTTCTGTATTAGTTACTTTTCACTTGTTACTGGGACAAATACCTGACACTCAAAATGAAGGAAGGAAAGGTTTATTAGCTTACAGTTACTGGAAGTTTCAGTCCATATTTGGCTGGCCCAAGGTTGAGTGGAACAGGGCAGACAGCATTCAGTTCATCGCAACAGAACAGCAACAGAGGCAACCAACCAACCAGGGGAGCAGAGAGCAAAAACTCTAGTCTGTCTCTCTCTCTTTAAATTATATCAGACTCTCTGCCTTTAGCCTATCAGCCTCAGGCCACACCCATAGTCTCAGCAGTACTTAAAACACATAATCCCAGGGATCATGGATCAAGTCTCAAACTCTATATCAGTACTAAATCAGATAATCCCAGTGGATCATGGATCAAGTCTCAATCTGTAGAAGTCCCAACCCCATGACTGCATGAGGCTTTGGTGGGGGGACAACTAGACATAAACCATAACAGCTTCCTAAACTTTCCTGTGTCAACTCAATCAAAATCCAAATAAGGTTTTTTTGTTTTCCCAGTAAGACTCTTATCACCCAGCCTGAAGTACATCCACAATAATTAATGAAAAAAATGAAACTCTGGAAATACAGCTTCATTATTTAATGTAAACTTGTAATGATAATCTAATCAATGTATGTAGGAAGGGTAAAATTTCCTATTCTTTTAGAGGTCCAGCTGGGTCTAAGATGAAGACAAAAGCATAAAGATTTTATTTCATAATTTTTACATGTGCAGTATGTGGATGCCCTTACGAGAAAAATAACACAAAAGAAGGCAGGGCTGAAAGCTAGGTTGAACAAAGACTAGTAAATAATAAAAATATGACAAGAAAAAGAAGTTTGGAAAGTTTGTGGAAATGAGAATTACTGAGGAAGGCTTGTAAGGATTCCTCTTGGCCTCAACCGCCCCTCTTTCATGTGAGAGTTTTAGCCCTCTGCTTTTGTGAGGAAAAGGGCAGAGTGTTCTTCTCATATCTCCTACTTTTTAAAATGTCTGTTAACTCAAAATGATCCATTTGCCAAAGTGGCATAATTTGGGGTGGTATAATTTAGGGTGACCACTCTACATTGCTCTCCAAAATTTTCATGGTGGTGCATGTGCCTATATCCTAGCTCTTGATGGGCTGAGGCAGGAGGATAGCTGTGAGTTGGAGGCCAGCCCAACTAGAGTCCAAGGCCAATATGATCAGCATAGGAAAACACTGTCTCTAAAAGATAAGTTATCTAAAAGATAAGCCGGGCGTGGTGGCGCACGCCTGTAATCCCAGCACTCGGAGGCTGAGGCAGGAGGATTGATGCGAGTTCGAGACCAGCCTGAGCTACAAAAGTGAGCTCAGGACCAGCCTGAACTGCATAGTGAGACCCTGTCTCAAAAAGACAAAAAAAAAAAAAAAAAAAAAAAAGATAAGTACAATGGAGTCTTTGTTGCTGATTTATTAGTTAGAAAATGTTTCTTTGGTTTTGGAATGCTTTAACCTGGTATCTACTTCTATTTTATTTTTAATGTATTTAGTACAGGGTCTACAGGTCTCACTGCGCAGATCAGACTCCTGGTTTTGGCTTCCCAAGGGCTAGGATATTGAGTGACAGCCACTTTGCCCAGTCTCAGTCCCTGTCTCATCTAGCCCTGGTAATGGCATGCGGTGCTGGGGAGTGACCAGGGTCCCTGTGCTGGCCTAAGTAGTCCTCCTACTTTTATTTTATTTTATTTATTTTCTTAGCAGAACTGGGGATTGAACTCAGGCCCTTGTGCTTGCCAGGCAAGTGCTTACTGTACTGAGCTATCTCTAGGTCTCCTACTTTTAAACAATAAAGTTTCTTATGTTAGGCTGCATGTTAGCTTCTTTTCCTATCATTGCACTTAATACCCAGGATATCTTATAAGTGTCTCCTTGCAGTAAAACGTAACACAAGGCTGGGGAAGTAGCTCAGCAATGTAAGCACCTGCCTGGCAAGTGCAAGGTCCTGGCTTCGACCCCTAGTACCAAACAAACAAAACAAAAAACTTAATTTTTTAATTTTATTTTTTTTATGGCCAGCTCAGCCTGCCCTGAGGGCAGGGCTGGCACAGCACGTGGTGCCAGGGATCAAACCGCGAACCATGGTCCCTGCAGCCGCCTGCAGGCGCTTTAGACCACTGAGCCATCCTGCCAGGCCCCCAAAACAAAAAATTAGATGTAACTTTATTTAGAGACTACTTAAACACAGAATGTGGTTCTCAACTGGGTTTGGAAGGGTCTTAAATTTACACCTTATTTTGAAAACAATCAAGATTGGTAAATACTATCATTCAGGTCTAGTGTAAAAATATAACTTACAAACAACTTACATACCAGGAGTACAAGTTCATGAAAACAGTGTGTCAGCACCATCCGTAAGTCACCCGCCATAGCTTTTGCAGTCTTTTGCTTCAGTGACTAGGCATATTTCTGTCATAGCACATTCCACCCATTGTCCATCCCCCTCCGTGATTTCTTTGAGCTATTTAGCTGTGATCTTGCTTCCAGAGATACTCAGAGACATAGTATTTGCTGAACAAACAGGGTACATATTATTGACAACTTCTGAATTATTATCCACTTGGAATTTTCTTTATTTTTAATGTATTTGGTACAGGGTCTACAATGTTTCACTAGCAGATCACTCATTGTGGTTCTCCTGTTTTCAGCCTCCCAAGCACTGAGATTACAGGTGTGTGCCCACCATGCCCAGTCTCAGTGGCTGTCTCAGCAGGCCCATGGGAATGGCAGTGGTACACCAGGGATGGAAGCCATCTGCTCCACTCTAAGGAGGAGCTTTAGTCTGCTGAGCTGGCCCTACACTTGGCATTCTCTTGACTCTAATTTTGTTCAAGAACCTATATTAGCACTTATATGGAGGGAAGTAGGAGATAATGAAAGGAGAAATGTAAAATTATAAAATCTGATTATAAATGTTTATGGAAATCGGGAAATACTCGTTATTAACAAAATACTTTCTTCTAAATTATACTGAACAGTAGTATATCCCATAAGAACAGTTGGAAAATCACTGTCATAAAATCCAGCAGAAGTCAAATCAGTAAAGATTTCTTAAAATAACTAGCAGCTCTCAAATTATTGTGCCACCTGGAACATAAGTCCTTTCTAGCACAACAGAAATGTGCTTTCAGAAAACATTGGAAGGGCTTTCTGAATAAAGAATTGCTTTTTGAAACTCATTAGAATATCAAGGATTCCAAAAATGCCATATTCTCAGTGGGCAGTCCACAGAGTTATCACTTCTTTTTTAAACAAATGAATTGTTATAGTCGAAATATTCCTTATAAAAATATAACAATCACTTGTGGATAACTGGCAACCCAGCAAACAAACAAACCCACAAAAAAACCTGAAAATTTATTTATTTTAGTAAGGGTCCACAGTGTCCCCCTATGTAGGTCAGACTCAGTGATTGGCCTGTGTTCAGGGTCCCAAGTGCTAGGATTATAGGTGTGTGCAACCATGCACAATCTCAACAAAGTCTCAGCACCTCAGGGCAGGGCCAGGGCGGGGCATGGCCAGGCAATGCAGGATTGAACCCTGTTTGCTGTCTGCCTAGGCAGGTACTTTAATCTGCTGAGCTATTTGGCCAGCCCTGAAAATTTCAACTATAATTTATTCAAAGAATCCAAGTACCACAGAATAAGTAGTTGACAAGAATTTAGAAACTCTGACACACAACAATCTTTTTTTTTTGGATACAGGGTCTTGCTATGCAGTTCGGACTCCTAGGGATCCTCCTGTCTCAGCCTTCTTAGTGCTGGGATTACAGGCATGCACCAACACGCCCAGTTTCAAGGCCAGCACAGCATGCCTGGGATTCCCAGCACAGCACACAGTATTGGGGATCCAACTCTGGACCTTGCGCTTGACATGCAGGTACTTACACTGCCAACTATCTCCCCAGCCCCCAATAAATTTTGTATCAAATTCACTTACAAAAAAGACATTTCTCCTGCTTAGGCAGATGCAGGGATAGGTTCAATCCCTAGCATGCAGTGCCAGCCCTGTCCCCAAGGCGGGTTGAGCCAGCAATTGAGACTGGGTGTGATAGCACATGCCTGTAATACCAGCGCTGGGGGAGGCTGAAAAACAGAGGCTCACTACAAGTCTGATCTCTGTAGTGAGACCCTGCCCTGTACTAATTACATTTTTTTTAAAAAAAGGTATTTCTAGGTGAAATTATCAACTACTTTCATATCAACTTTAGCCCCAGTAATTTAGGCTAGGTACTACAACTAAGTCCCCAAGGATACTATTTATCTTCATTGCTTCCTCAAACTGTCTTTGAGTAGGTATCAGCTATTTTGCAAGACAAGAAATCAACAGTTATAACAGATTCAGAGTGAAACAAATAGGCTGTACTGTAATCAAAGAGCTTATTTCAAAAAATCAAGATGACAGTATTGTATTAGGAATCAAGTGGGTTTCTAATAGCATTAGTGTGCTTATGGAATACTTTTCTAAATATTTAGGAAAGCTACACTAAGCTTACAAAACTTCTCTTTGGGAATTCTCTCTTTTTCAGAACAAGAAGAGGAAAGGAACTGTGTATTTAGATAAGAACCCAAGACGGATCAAATTCATTTACATCAAACAACAAAGAACTAACAAAGTTTTGAAACATTCAGTCATACTTGGGAGGAAAGTATTCAGAAGCTGAAGCCAGGCAATACAGAAAGAGAAAAATTATTTTTGAGCCATGAATCATGAAAGCATAACTTCTCAGAACAATGACATCCATGTGAAGGCGACTGATTATGGATCATTAGCTGATTAGCAGCTCATGACCCAGGCAAAATTCTGAGTAAATGAAGCTCACTTTACAGCACGAAGAATGGGTGGGGTTGAGTGGCAATCGGACTTTGTGCTGTAGAGGTGAGAATTATAAACAACTAGAAGAGCTACGGCTAGGGGGAGGAAATTAAAACGCTGGACAGCGCAGAACTGACGAGGATCCTGAGCACCAACGTGCACTGCCACTTGATTAATAAGTAGGCAGGGGATAAACGTCAACAGTTAACAGCAATGCCAATTTGCAAGTGAGGGTGGGCTAGGGAAGACTTGGCCTTTCCGAGCTGGAGCCCCTTTTCCTCGGCAGTGCTGGGTCCCGCGGCTCACAACCGCCCCGCACTCGCTCCGGCGTCGTCACCAGTGTCCTCCCCAAGGAACCTGCAGCTTTCACCAACCCTAACCTCGGTGGCCCGCAGACTGCACCGACGGCAATATTCAATATGGAGTTTTAGGCTCCAGGAGAAACACTTTTCTCCCTGCTTCCAGAACCATCCCGGACAAGGAACCCACCGCCTCGCCTCCGACTATTCTGCAGCCGCCGGATGGAGACGGCGCCCACGGCGGGGCCTCCCGAGCCGGCCCCGCGCCCCAAGCCGCGGCCTGGAAGGGAAGCCAGGCTTGGCAGTCGAGACCAGACGCGGTTTCTATTCAACAGTCGAGGGTGTGCAGCAGCTAACGAAGGACACGGAGGGAGGACAGCGCTGCGAAGCTCACCACAGGTTCAAGGCATCGTGCTCTCCGATGCAGCAACGCTGCTCCACCGGCCGCTCAGGGCCGCGGCCAAAGCCGGTGCGGTAGGCGACACAGTCGCACTTCAGTGACGCAAGGCCCCGCCCCGAGGCGTGTTGCCTGGCAACGGCCCGTCGCTTCCTCCGTTGCGTTCAGCCCCGCCTCTCGGCGCCTTACTCACTGACCGCAGAACATCACGCCCCCAAGGCTTTTGAGCGCCCAAGGATGGCGACCTAGGCCAACAGCTGAACTCTTCTGGACAGCTCTAGCTTGTCGTGCAGGCCCGATGTTAATGCTGGTTTGGTCGTTGGTTGGATTCCAAGCCACCACCTAAGCCTCCAACCTCTCTTGGATCATAGATGGCGATGAGATTATCTTGTTTCTCTGTCCTGCAATGGGATGGGATGGACTATCCATACCTAGCTGACTTGCTAGTAACAAAGAAAAAGAGGGGCCGGCAGGATGGCTCAGCGGTCTAAAGCGCCTGCTTAGGAAAACTTAGGCAGATGCAGAGATCGTGGTTCAACCCCCGGCATCACGTGCTGCACCAGCCCCACCTCCAGGGTGGGCTGAGCCAGCCAATAATATAAATAAATAAATAAAGTAAAAAAAAAAAAAAAAAAAAAAAAAAAAAAAAAAAAAAAAAAAAAAAAAAAAAAAAAAAAAAAAAAAAAAAAAAAAAAAAAAAAAAAAAAAAAAAAAAAAAAAAAAAAAAAAAAAAAAAGGAAAAAGAAAGAAAGAAAGAGAATTTCTAAAATGGATAGCACACGGGGTCCCAAATGGTAAGCTTTTATTGTTAGGCTTTTTTTTTTTTTCCCCTCGCGGCACTAAAGAGATAGGAAAGATAAAAGAGGCCTTTATTAACTCCAAAGACACAGAAAGGATAGCGGACAGGTGGGGCAGGTCCTCTGACCCGAGACGATGGAGGCTTTTCTGGACCTTTGCTAGGAGAGGAGCTTGAGGGGCAGGTTTAGTGACACCTAAAGAACAGACTAGGTTCTCTCCTGTGTGCATGCAAAAGGTGAGAGGAAACTGTATCCAGGATTGGATTGAGGAAAAAGGGGACATGGTCATTGGGAAGATAAGCTGCTGTTTGGGGGCTTCAGCCGTGTTACGTGACCACCATAATAATTCAACAATGCATATTGGGGTCGGAACCTATACTAATTGTTGTGGTTTGTGTCTAGTTGTCCCCCCAAAGCCTCATGTAATCATGGGGCAGAGATTATAGATTGAGACTTAACTCCTGAGTCACTGGGATTATGTGTTTTAGCACTGATGAGATTATGGTCTGAGTACTGCTGGGAATTATAGGTGTAGCCTGAGGCGGATAGGCTGAGGTAGAGAGCCTGATGTAATTTAAAGAGAGACAGAGAGACTGGTGCTGTTGCTCTCTGCTCCCCTAGTTGGTTGGTTGCCTCTGTTGGGATTGTTGCTGTTCCACCACCATGAACTGGATGCTCTCTGCCCTGTTCTACTCAGCCTTGGGCCAACCTAATGTGGACTGAAACCTCTAGTAACTGTGAGGTAAATAAACCTTTCCTTCCTTCATTTTGGGTGTCGGGATTTGTCCCAGCAATGAGAGAAAAGTAACTAAAACACTAATAAATGATAGTTGCCATTATTATTATAGGGATACATGTTAGCAATTTTCTTGCTTTTTCAGGACATTTTAATCAACAGTTGTTGTTAAGCATCTCTTATGCACCAAGTACCACACTAAGGCATCTTATAGGCATTGATCTTCTTTAAGCAGTTTGCTTAAAGTTATACAGCCAGAAAACAGTCAAGCAAAAGAATTAAGCCAAGGTCGGGCTGACACTATTTTCTCCATTCTTAGCGGCTAAACTGAATTGCTAAATTACACTTGTTAACATTTGGACACCGATAGCCATCTTTTACCAATCATTTTGATATAGGAAAAGTATAACTAGATGTCAGTTATACTTTCCACAACATGGAGGAGCAGAGTTGCAAACCAAAGAAATGAGTTAGGAGAGTTTTATTGAAGGCAAGGAGAGAAGGCTAGCTCCTAGATGCTCAGAAGGGGTCCTGAGTAGGGCGGCCATCAAAGCCCTCAGTCAGGGATGATTTGTACAATAAAGTCATGTCCGTCCCCCCACCCCGCGGGTATAATGTAGATCAAACTACAGTCAACATCTGGGATTACAAGTACAGCTGCTTAGCTAATATTGATCCAATAGAGAAATGTAGATAGAGTATGTGGAAAGAATAAAGACGGTTTCTGGGCAACTGAGGCTTGTCTGGCCTGCTGGCCCACATGGTGCTGATTACAGTACAGTCTTATGTTGTTTGTTCCTTAGGGAGACAGTGTAGGCCTGGCCACTGGGTCTCTATCTTGCACCCTGGCCTTCTTCAAATGTACCTCTGTTGTAGGCAGCTAAATTAGATAGAAATATTATAGGCAGTCAGACAGGGCCAGGCCCTCCAGGAGGACGTGGAAGACAAGGTGATTTTTCAACTAGAGACAGACACTCCACCGCCGTGGGCCACATCTCAAGAGTAAACAGAAGCGACTATATACTTCCCTAGGGATGGACATCAGGGATTGATACTCTGAGTAGGTATCAATCACCTTAAAAGATCCTGAAAAGAGTGAGGAGCCCAAACTCAATAGGTGGTGGTCTTGCCTGCTTGTTACGTGACTTGCCTTCCCATTGGATCCCGATGTTAATCAATTTTACCTGAGCAATGGTGCTTGTAATCTCATTGGTTGACCACAGTTTTATCCCACCTCCTACCCACTTAAGCGAGTTCCCATGTCTTCTCTATAAAAGTCCCTGGAAGAGACAGCTTCCAGGGGAATCCCACTCAGCACTCAGGACCCCCCTCCTATCCCTTTCTTGGACAGCTTTCTTTCCCTCAATAAATATGTTCTGCTCATTACCTCTGTTTGTTCCTAAAATTCATTCTTCGGTTTTAGAGAACACAAACTCGTCCCAGGTACTTTTCTGGTTGGAGATTGGTTTTCCTTATATCATCTGGAGATTCCCTATTGGAGGTCATCTACCCCAGATCAGTTTTTTTTCTTCCTGCATCACATCCAGTCACAATTCTGGTTTTTTTAAAAAATGTATTTAGTACAGGGTCTACAGGGTCTCACTACACAGATCAGACTATAGTGATCCTCCTGTTTTTAGCTTCCCAAGTGCTGGGATTACAGGCACGCACCACCATGCCCAGTCTCAATCACAGTCTCAGCACGCCCAGGGGTGGGGCTGGCATGACATGCAGGAAGCCTGGTCCCTGCATGTACCTGAGTAGGCATTCTTCTGAGCTATCTGGCCGGCCCACAGATCATATTTATCGACTATATACCAAACCGTGTTCTAAGGACTTTAAAATATTAATTTAATCTTCACAGTGATTTTGTGAGGTGGGTATTACTTTCATTTTACCAGTTGTCTCAGTTGTTCTCCCATTGCTGGGACAAATACCTGACACCCAAAATGAAGGAAGGAAAGGCTTATTTAGCTCACAGTTACTGGAGGTTTGCATCTTTGCTGGAGGGCTCCAAGGCAGAGATCACATGGCAGGGAGCAGCTGTTTGTGGCAGTGGAACAGCAACAATGGTAACCGGCCAACAACGGCAACAGAGAGAGTCTGTTTCTCTGTCTCTTATATTACATTTAGGCTCTTTGCCTTAGGATATCGCCTCAGGCCTCACCCATAATCCCAGCAGTACTTAGACCCATAATGGCATCCTTAGATCACCCATAATCCCAGTGGATCATGAGTTAAGCTTGAACTAGAAGTCCCCACCTCATGATTACATGAGGCTTTGGGGGACAACTAGACACAAATCATAACAACAGTGAAGAAACAGGCTTTAAAAAGTTAACTTTTTTTCAAGGTCAAGTCAGGAACAGAGCCACACTGAAACCCAAGTCTACTGACCCCTGAGGCTGTGCTATTAACTCATTTTAAGCTGATAAGAGGGTAAGACTTTCACCAACCTTTATAGTAGTATCTCCCTGACAAACAGTGCAGTGCCCTGCCAATGGTAGTTCAGACTTTAAATGTTTAACAAGCATGCAAACAATGAAAAGGCAAAGGACTTAAAAGTGATCTACAAGTGAGGGCTGGCGAGATAGCTCAGTGGACTAAGCAAATGCTGGGACTGGGGTTTCATTCTAGGTACCAATGCTGAGCTATGAGTCTGGGCTGTGTAGTGAGACCCTGTACAAGATACATTAAAAAAAAAAGAGGGCCAGGGAGATAGCTCTATGGCACAAGTGCCTGCCTGGCAGGTGCAAGGTGAGTTTGAACCCTGGTTCCACCAAAAAAATAAAAATAAAAATAAAAAAGATATATAAGCAATTAGTATATTCCCAAATCATCTAATTATGTTCAATAAGGTCCTATTGTCATGGAAAAGTGCTCTACAACCTGATAGAAGCCAGTTAGAAGTCAGGCGTGCCAAGTTCATGTCTCCCCATATTGAAGAATGGATTCAAGGACAAAGGAGATTGTGTGGTTATGTAAGAAAGGTTTATTGAGAGAAATCTGGCTTTGAGTGGAATGGATATGTTTACTCTCATGTTTAAAAGTTTCATTGATGTGTTTGGGTCAAAACTTATCAAATTGTACACTTACATCACATGTAGTTTACTATGTGCAACCATAAAGTTGTCAAGAAAGATGTAAGTAGTTAAATTTTAAGAGACTGGGCTGGCGAGATAGCTCAGGGGTCTAAAGCACCTGCTTAGGCAACCACAGGGACCATGGTTTGATCCCTGGCGCCAGCCCCACCTCCAGGGCAAGCTGAGCCAGCCATAGCGTAAATAAATAAAGGTCAAATTTTAAGAGACTGTATTTCAGCCTAATCTGAGCTTGGTAACTACAGAAAATCACTCTGAAAATTGCCTACAATTTCATACCATGAGACTCATCCTTTTTGCGGTAGGTACCGTGAGGCCTGGACTAAAGGAGAGACTACAACAGGAGGATATTTTCAAAATATTACTAACTTGGCATTTTTTAAACTTTTTATTTATTTATGTTATGGTTGGCTCAGCCTGCCCTGGGGGTGGGGCTGGCGCAGCATGTGGTGCTAGGGATCAAGCCATAGTCCTTGCAGTTGCCTAAGCTTGCCTAAGCAGGCGCTTTAGACCGCTGAGCTATCTCATCAGCCCATAACTTAGTATTATTAATAATGATGCTAGAGTGTTCCTTCTCAGCATAACAGCATTTTTCTTACCCTTGCAGTACAGTTAGAAACAATGGATTTGGGGAGGTCACTTTCTTCTATCCATTTAATTACAAACAGCCAGTCCTCTTTCTAGTGTGCTAAGAGGGGTAGAAAATAAAGTTAACAAAAACTTAGATGGTGTCCCATACTCTAGATGAGAGTTTAGGCTTGTGCAGTCTCCTGGGCCGACCCTTCAGTCGCCCTTTCCCTACTGCTGCCTCACTAAAAGTTCATAAATATGTGATACATCTCCTGAACATCAGGAAGGGCTGAGTGAATCTGGGGATCAGTGTGTGTGCTGAGAGCTCTCGAGATGGCACAGTGCCCTGGCATCATTGCCATCATCAATCCCACCTAGAGCTTCAGGAGAAGACCCCTGGGCTGAGGTCTATAGTCTTTAAATTCCAAAAGGCTGATTTGTTGGGGACTGCTGTCACCACTTGTGTGCTATACCCCAGGCCCAGATGTGGTGCTATGTTCTCCCGTCATCTCAGCACCATTTTTCTGTCTGTGCCGCATCTTTTGTCAACACAGACTTGCTCCGAGCACAGCTTTCCATGATCTTCAGTGAATGTAGCTGCTTGTCACATGCTACTGGGTGTACACAGGGCAGTTCTTTGCTCAGTATACATAAGAGCCTGGACTATACCTTCCCATTGCATGGTAATATTTGTACAAACATAATGAGTGAATTAGAACACAGAAAAAAAATAAGAGGGCTGGGGAGATAGCTCAACAGCATAAGCATCTGCCTGGCAAGCGCAAGGTCCTGAGTTGAATTCCTGATACCAAAATAAATAAATTTCTTATAAGAAGGATACTTGTATAATGTATCTTGTAATTTATTACAACAATCTAGAGTTTTGTAGTTGATATTAGTATTTTCCAATTAACAAAAATATGGAAAGGCTTTCATAAAACCATAGTAAACATAGTCCAGGAGTGAACACCAGGAAATTTTGACTTTTGAAGCGTTATACTTTTTTCTAGGAAGGTATGTCTTTATCTAACATCTCTGACTTTTTGTAAGGTCACTAAACATCTGTGACAGGGCTGTGGGAATTTTGGAGGAAAAGTGTGAGTGGTTACGAACTGTAAACCTTTTAACTTCCTGTATGTCGTTCATAAAACCATAAAGTTGAAAGAACTGAATTATCTGGTTCCTTTGGATGAGGAAACTGAACTACTTCACCCTAGGACTACAGAGAAAGTTTACCAAGTTGGGTTAGAAACCAGATTTCCTGACCACTAGTCTACAGTGCTTTTCCTCACAATCTGCTACTGTTTTTAATTATGTCATTGTAAAATATGGAGGGGGAACTCTTCACCCACAGTGAAGATCAAAGCCTCATCCCCTAGGATGATGTACGTAGAGATTTCTGTGACTCATTGATTCTTCCTTTCTGGCTGCTTCTGTTCAAACGTCTTCAGTTCTCTTTTTATTTTTAAATATTTAAGGAGCTTAGACATTCATAGCTTTAATTATCATGTTTAGATAGATGATTTTCAAATTATTTTTCAGTTGGCATATTTTCAGTTGTTAACTTTCATTAGCATTCTAATGAAATTCTGTATTTCCTTATTTATGAATCATAGCTCCCAAAGGAACCAATGTACTCCAGGAAGCGCGCCAGGACTCTTCCATTTTCCTCAGCAGGGGCCTCAGCATTCCAGCACGTCAGTGTGCATGTCAGCAGTAGCAACTGCAGAGGTGGTGGCGGGTGGAGAAAGACTTCTGTGGCTGTCGGAGGAAAGGGTGGCAGTCTAGGACAGGTAGCACCTGGAGAAATAGTATTGTCGCGTGGTAGATGTCACCTAGGGTATTACCATAGAAGCAGCAGCAGAGTCCGGCAAAGTCAGCAGTGCCCATGGGCATGACAGTGCCCAAAGGATACAGAAGCAACTCTTAGCAGACCCCGGACCTGGGAGATGTGGTGGTCTCCAGCAGAAATATTCACTGAGCTTGGTAGAAAATGGAAAAGACCAGCAGAAGTGGTAGACGAATCTAGAAGAATGTTAGGAACCGAGAATTAGGGCTTCGAGTCTGGGGAGCAGCCAGGCTTGCTCTTGTCCTGCCATTGAGCCAGACTGGAATACAGAAATCCCCTGTACTCTTCTGGTCACAGCTGAAAGCCTGAGCGCCAGTGATTGCTGTGGCGCTTGCAGGGCAAGATTAAGACTTTTGTGGCCCTTGGGTCTTCTAAAGAGGATAAGGCATCTGGGGAAACTGCAGTTTTCTTATTGCCCCCCCCCATCCTTGTCTTTGCAAGAATGCCTTATTCTTACTAGTCCACCGTGTCACTATTGCTGTTCCCACCACCCACTGCCCTTCACCCATTGTCCCTGACTCAGATGTAATGAGCAGATACCAAGGTTCTGAGTGACTCGTGGCCTTTTGTTCCCCGAAATCAACTGGTCCTGCCAGATCCCTGCCTGCACATCTGTTTTGTCTCTTGCATAACTCCAGGCAGGAGACCCGGGACTCACTGCAAGGGTCTCCACTAACTGGCTCCCCAGAATGGGCGCTAGTGATGAGTCGCCCTTTCACAGCACCAGTTGTCAGGGATGCCCGCAGTGAGCTCCCAACCTCCTACCTGGGTTACAGTGGGAAAGAAAAATAAAAAAAGAATGAGAGATAAGATAGGCATGGATGGGGGCTGGGGAGATAGCTCCATGGCACAAGTGCCTGCCTGGCAAGTGCAAGGTTGTGAGTTTGAACCCTGGTCCTGCCAAAAAAAAAAAAAAAAAAAAAAAAAAAAAAAAAAAAAAAAAAAAAAAAAAAAAAAAGGCATGGATGAACATAGTGGCAAGTGAATTTGAGATCCTAGCAAAACTGTCACCTCTAGGAATGCCCTATGTAGTGAATGGAAAATCGCTGGGAATTGAGCCTTCCAGGAAACTGGCCTCAAGAGAAGATAATTAAGCTGGGCGTGGTGGTGCACGCCTGTAATCCCAGAACTCAGGAAGCTGAGGCTGGAGGATCGGTGTGAGTTCGAGGCCAGCCTGGGCTACAAAAGTGAGCTCAAGGCCAGCCTGACCTGCATAGCGAGACCCTGTCTCAAAAAGACAAAAAAAAAAAAAAAAAAAAAAAAAGATAATTAGGCCCAATAGTCCATTGCTTGGTCAGAGGGGACATGATGGCAAGCATGGCCAAACTCTCATGGAAAGCCAAGCAGCATACTCCACCCGTCATCCCCTCCATGGCTCTCCAGCTGACTGACTGACTGACTGGGGAAAGAACTGTCCCTTCAGTGCCGGATGTGGTGCATCAACATCACCTGGGTTTTCTGCCAGTGTGGGATGAGGGTCATTGTGTTGGGTCTCGCCCAGTGTCACATGCATCAGAATGTCAGGCATAGGGTGTTTCTATGGAAATACAAGCAAACTTTCACATCCATGTTATCAGCATGGCGGGCCAGTCCATCAACCTACCTGAAGATCACACTGCAGGTCTCAGGGCTCATGCCTTCAGCTAAAAGGGAAAAAGAATGTTGCCAGGGAAGAACAGTGAAGGGTGAAGAGGATCCAGGAACCAGGTTTAAATTTTTTGAAAAATATAAGCTATCAAGTCTAGTCCCTCTGCAGGTGGGGGTGGCACCAATCTGGATTTCCTCTTTTAGTTTCCTAGCTGTTGTTTTAAAGTTAAATAAGATTTTGGGGCCATGGGGCTGAGGAGATAGCTCCGTGGCACAAGTGCCACCTGGCAAATGCAAGGCCATGAGTTTGAACCCTGGTCCTAAAAAAAAAGTTAAATAAGATTAAAAAAAAATCTTTTATTTTCTTGCTATAGGATCTTACTACACAGCTCAGATTCATAGCAGTCTTCCTGTCTCAGCGTCCCCAGTGCTGGGACAGGCTTGTGCCACCATACTCAATTTTAGTGGCTGGCACATAATGTTTAGGGTTCTGGGGTTGGCATGACATGCAGTACCAGGGGTCTAACCTGGGTCCTTGCACTTGCCAGGCAGGTGATTAGACCACTAAGCTATCTTCCCAGCTCCTACGTGAGATCTTTTAATAACTGCTTGTCTCAAGGACTGTACAGAATTATTTACGTGCTTAACTTGCCAAAGCTGAAAAAAAATTGCTGAGTGAATCTGCTAATATAAGTAGATCCATGAACTGTTTTTGTAGTCTTTGGCAAAGGCCAATGAACAATCTTGTTGTACATAATGACCCTTTTGTCTGTTGTAATCTGAAAAATAGTACTGCAGGAGGAGCAATGAGTTCAACAATTATAATTTTATCTGGATATCAAGTACATAGAAACATAAAGTATAGCCAGAACATGGTTATTTGTTACTGATTGTGGTTGCTTTGGTAGCTGAATCTCTGTAGAATGTTAATAAACAGCAATTATAATTTATTTAAAATCTTGCAGTCAGAAGATATACATATTTTAGCATGACAATCACGATGCCTTTATTTTGTAATACGTTTAAATGTCGGGGGCTAGGGAGATAGCTCCATGGCACAAATGCCTGCCTGGCAAGTGCAAGGTCACCAGTTCAAGCCCCAGTCCTGCAAAAAGAAATAAAATAAAATAAAATAAAATAAAATAAAATAAAATAAAATAAAATAAATGTCACATAGGGACCAGCGAGATAGCTCAGTGGTCTAAAGCACCTGCTTAGTCAAGTTTAGGCAACTTCAGGGACCGCAGTTCGGTACCTGGCACCACATGCTGCACGAGCCCCACCCCCAGGGCAAGTGGAGCCAGCCACAAAATAAAAAATAAAGAAAGTTAAAAAAATAATGCCATCTTAGTATAGAACAGAGTGATACATATACTATATGCTTTATTTTTCTTGTCTCTTTGAGACGATCTTACTATGCAGTTCAGGCTGCCCTCAGTTCAGTGATCTTCCCGCCTTGGTCTCCCAAGTACTGGGATTTACATTTTTAAATGGCTATTATTTGATTGTTAATCTCATGTTGATTTAACATATATCTCTTATCATATGTAGCTGGAACATAAGAAAAAGATAGATATCTAAATCTAAAAGAAAAAGCTTACCACTGTCCACTATAAACAATTCCATTTTACATTTTATTTTATTTTATTTATTTATTTTTTTTTTGAGACAGGGTCTCACTATGCAGTTGAGGCTGGCCTTGAGCCCACTTTTGTAGCCCAGGCTGGTCTCGAACTCGCACTGATCCTCCTGCCTCAGCCTCCCGAGTGCTGGGATTACAGGCGTGCGCCACCACGCCCGGCTCATTTTACATTTTAGAAGACTTGTACATCTGGAAGGCATGAATACATTTAATACACCATGAAGCTACTAATAACAAGTTGTCATAGCTAGATGGAAAATTTGTGCTTAACTTAGATTTGTACTAAGAGCTTCCCTTAATGAGATTTTCTGGTTTTATTTATAGAAAACTTAAACTTTTGACAATGACAAATGTAGGCATAGCCATTGCACACAGACAACAATATGCATTATATTTATAAAACCAATTTAGCATTTTCACCAGCTGGCAAGCAACATGGGTAGAAGCATGTTCTCAATTTGAAAAACTTCATAATCCAACTTAAGTTATAGATAAGTGTTTCCAAATTCTAAGAGCTAAAAAGAAAAAAAAATTGTTTGTTGCAAACAAAATAGCTATATATATACGGTATAAGCACATACAGAACAATTTACCTGTAAAAATAAGAGTGCATTTGGATGTATTTGGCCAAGTTGAATTACAATAACTCTTTTATAATTTTTCACATGTGAAACTATAAGACTAGCCAGAACTTTTCAACTTTTCATGGGACAATTAATAGAGATCTCTTATAATAAAAATCAGGAGGAATTAAGCCTTTTACACCTGTGAAAATAAAGATAGTTTATCAGATGGGCCCAGGACAAAGAGATTTTTATGTTTTATTTTTTTTAAGAAAGAGGAGGAGCTGGGGGATAGCTCAGTAGAATAAGCGCTTGCCTGGCAAGCACAAGGGCCTGAGTTCAATCCCTGGTTCCGCAAAAAAAGA
The DNA here is from genome assembly GCA_004027025.1 of Myocastor coypus. Taxonomy (NCBI): domain Eukaryota; kingdom Metazoa; phylum Chordata; class Mammalia; order Rodentia; family Myocastoridae; genus Myocastor; species Myocastor coypus. Next base: position 36,973 of record PVJA010008519.1, on the reverse strand, counting down.
AGGACTTTGAGACATTGTAGGTTCTCTGTCCAGTCATTTAGGTAAATTTCTTTTACTGCAGTGCTGACTAGGCTCTATTTCAATCTATTTTGGAAATATGTACCCCTAGCAACTGTAGTATACTTAAGAAACTCATCAATTAAAGTCTGTACCCATTGTCCCTCATTAGAAATCAATGAGTCAAAGTCTGATTTAAGCATAACATTAGCAGAACTGGGTGTGGTGGTGCACACGTGTAATCCCAGCACTCGGAAGGCTGAGGCAGGAGGATCAGTGCGAGTTTGAGACCAGCCTGGGCTACAAAACTGAGCTCAAGGCCAGCCTGAACTGCATAGTGAGACCCTGTCTCAAAAAGACAAAAAAAAAAAGCATAACATTACCACTCTAAAAAGCACTGCAAAACTGAAACCAGCTTTTTAGCAATATATATATATATATATATATATATATATATATATATATATATACACAAAATTTGTTAACATTTACTTTGTCTTAAGAGTTCCTGAATCTACAAAGGTCTTCTATCTAGAACAGTGGTTCTCAACCTTTCTAATGCCATGACCCTGCAATACAATTCCTCATGTTGCGGTGACTCCAAAACAAAAAATAATTTTGGTGACTACTTCAAAGTACTAATTCCAATAAATAACATGCCACAAGGCATAGCATGTTTTTAAATATGTATTTTCCAATGGCTTTAGGAAACCCCTGTGTTTTGGTTGTTTGACACCTGCCGGGGTCACGACCCACAGGTTGAGAACTGCTGATCTAGAAAACATAAAGAATTTTTAAAAAATCTGGGCCCTCAAATTCAAAGACCCAACCCAAAAATCGACATCTGAGATGAGTATACTGTTCTCAGGGGAAGAAATACAAATGACAAGTAAATATATGAAAAAACTGCTCAATACTATGGGTCATTCGAGAAATGCAAATTAAAACAACACTGAGATTTCATCCTACCTCAGCAAGGATGGCTAACATCAAGAAGTCAGCCAATAACAAATGCTGGAGAAGGCTGTGGAGAACTTCTTCATGGTTGGTGGGAGTGCAGGCTGGTACAACCACTATGAAAATCGCTGTGGAGATTCCTTAAAAAGCTAGGATTGCAGATCCCATTCAAACCAGCTATTGTCCTCCTGGGTATTTCTCCAGAAGAACTAAAAGCCTCCTATGACAGTGATATATGTTTACCCACGTTTATACAAAGCGCTGGACCTTACTGTGCCTCGCACCCATCCACGTGCTGGATCGCAGGAGGGAAGCAGGGACAGGGAAGTCATTTTCCTGTTACATGGCTCTGACCTGAAGTGGCTGCCTCATTCTTCCAGGCGCAAGTCCACACTGCTGCCACGACCCCTGAAGAGGACCACGCTGTAGTCTGGGCCACATTGTGGTAGTGTCTAGAAAATCTGGAGGTGCAGACTAAGGAGTATTTTATTTTATTTTTTCCCTTGTTTCAGAACTTTTGTTCGTTTATTTATTTATTTTTATGGCCGGCTCAGCCTGCCCTGATGGCAGGGCTGGAGCAGCATGTGGTGCCGGGGATCGAACCGCGGTCCCTGCAGCTGCCTAAGCTTTCCTAAGCAGGCGCTTTAGACCACTGAGCCATCCTGCCGGGCCCAGTAAGGAGTATTTTAAAAGTCTCACCAGGCTCCGGGTCTCCCCCTGGAGCCAGTGGCACAGTGGGTGGTTTTGCTTTGCCTTGTCTCCCCCGACCCTTGTCCTTTCTAAAACAGAAACTTTGGGGAAACTGGTATTCAACAGATATAAAATATTTTACCAAGTTCTAAGCTGAGGAGAAACTGTTTCCTCTGTTGTGAGATCTTTTTAAGTTTTTCTTATCTTGTTCCCATTTAGCTGTCTAAAGTCCAGCCTGTGGGAACCAAGGAGTGTACTTAGGTATTTCCTGGAGTGTTTTGGTGCTATTGCCAGTTGGCACTATGTAGTGTGTGTGTGTGTGTGTGTGTGTGTGTGTGTGTTTTGTTTTTGTCCTTTGGAGATAAGGTCTCACTGTGTACCTCAGGCTGGCTGTGAGCTCACTTAGTAGCCCACTCTGGTCTCCATGCAATGATCCTCTTACCTCAGCCTCCCCAGGGTTGGGATTATAGGCGTGTATTACCAGGCCCCACTCTACTTTGTGTTTCTTAAAGAGACTTTAGTTAATTCCAGCGAAATAACTACTTGAGTTGAAAGCATTTGTCTTATGGCTCCACACCTGAAAGTCTCTGAGACTCAAACACCTTCAGAAGCAATGTTAGTACATCCGCCAGCTAGGCGAGAGTGCAGTGGGCTTGGGCTACACAGGGCGCTAGTTGCTGGAGACCCCTTAGTGAGCTCCGGATGCCCTGCCTGGAGCTCCATTTCTTGGCTATTGTGAATAACGCTGCCATGAAGGTGGGTGTGCAAAAACCTTTTCCATATATGTTTCACTGCTTTTAAAATTTTTTTATTTTAAAGAGTAAAAATAGCAGAAACAAAGATAGAAAAAGAGTAACAAGCAGCAGTACATATAGTACAGAATTTCAGAACAAGAACAAAAATTTAACAATGGTTGTATTACATATTTTCATCATCAAATCTTAGATTAATAGATACAGGTATGTAAGATTGGTCAAATAATTAAACATTAACACTTTCAATAAGCCTTATTGTTATTTTTTTTAACTCTTCTGAGTTTCACTCTTTTAGATAAATACCCAGTAGTGGAACTGCTGGATCATGCTGTAACAGTAACCACTGTTACACTGTAACAGCTCTCTGGATAAAATACACCTGGAGTATTTTGTCCTCTGAGTTTGTATAGCCCGTGCCATGTACAACACTTCCTACAATTAGGTTGCAATCACTGCGAGTTGTAAGTGATCTCTTTTCTTCTAGGTGCAACTCTTTGTTTAATGGTGGTGGACTAAGTCTATTGTGCTCAAAAATGGGGTGGGGCAGACAGATGTGGAAGGAGAGGAAGGCAGAGAAACCAAACCCCAATTACAAGGCTTATTTGTGTTTGGTGTCAACGTGTCTATCTACTGTATTCTAAGCCTTTATCTTAATCTTAGCACAGAGTCCCAGAGAGTTGTTTCCTCTCTTTTTTCTTTTTTTTGTCTTTTTGAGACAGGGTCTCACTAGGCGGCTTAGGCAGCCTGAATGGTCTTGAACTTGCACCGATCCTCCTGCCTCAGCCTCTCAAGTGCTGGGATTATAGGCGAACACCACCATGTCTGGCCAGTTGTTTGTTTTCTAGTGTGTTGGGAAATACAAACTGTCGGCTGGTACCTATCAATGAGTAAGTCTTACTCCAGTCCTTATTTCAGCCCTGTTTTTTTTTTGGCAAGTGAGCCATTTCAAGCTCACATATTGGAATAGTGTCTGGCCATGCTCATATTGTCATTTGTGAGGTCCATATGTATCGTACTGTAGTACAGTGTAGGGAATGGTGCTTGGGCTTTGGATTCACCTTGTCCTGTGATCCAGTCCTACCTTTATATTTATGATCCATGATCTCAGAAAGTATTTTAATATCTTTCAACTTCAATTTTCTTTTTTTAAAAACGTATTTAGTATAGGCTCTACAAGGTCTCATTACAGTTTGGACTTGTAGTGATCCTTCCTATTTTTCAGCCTCTCAAGAGCTAGGATTATAGGCATACCACCACTCCTAGTCTCAATTGCCATCTCAATGTGCCCTGGGGGTGGGGCCATTCAATTTTCTAATTTTTTTTTTTTGTTGTCTTTTTGAGACAGGGTCTCGCTATGCAGTTCAGGCTAGCCTTGAGCTCACTTTTGTAGCCCAGGCTGGTCTTGAACTCACACCAATCCTCCTGCCTCAGCCTCCTGAGTGCTGGGATTACAGGCGTGAGCCACCATGCCCAGCTCTCAATTTTCTAATTGATAAAATAGCAGCATAATCATTAACTGTCAGGGGAGGTGTGGAAGTGAAATCTGAACTGTCAGGTGCTCAGTAAACGTTATCTTCACCCCTCTCTCTATCGTTTTTTTTTTTTTTTCCTGTATTTTAGGGAAGGGTCTACAGGGTGTTCAGGGTCTTAGTACTCATAGTGATCCGCCTGTTTACAGCCTCCCAAGAGCCAGGATTACAGGAGCGTGCCACCACGCCTAGTCTCACTCTTTCTATCCTTCTTTCTTCTTCCTTTCCTTTCCTTTCCTTTCCATCCTTTCATACTTTTCATCTTCATACATTCTATCAGTGTATTTGCAGTTGTCTTTTGGGCTACTGAGCGATTGTAATTGTTCCTTGCCTTTAAGGGACTGATCATACGGCCTCCCTTGGGTAACAAAACCCACACGTGCTCAAATCCCTTATATAAAATGATGCAGTACTTGTAACATATGAATATCCTCCCATATATATTTAACATCTCTATAGTACTTATAATGCTAATGCACAGTGCTTTTTTTTGTATTAAGTACAGGGTCTACAGGGTCTCACTACGTAGATCAGACTCTTGGTGATCTTTCCTGTTTTTCAGCCTCCCAAGTGCTGGGATTACAGGTGCGTGCCACCACACCCAGCCTGAATCACATCTCAGTGCACCCTGCAGGCGGGGCTGGCATGGCAGGCTGGGGATCAAACTCCCAGCCCCTGAGACTCACCTTTAATCAGGTGAGCTATCTGGCTGGCCTTTTATTTACTTATTTATTTTTGTCTCTTTGAGAAAGGGTCTTCAGGTTGGCCTTGATCTCACTTTTGTAGCCCAGGCTGGTCTCGAACTCACACTGATCCTCCTGTCTCAGCCTCCCCAGTGCTGGGATTATAGGTATGCACCACCACACCCAGCTCTGGCTGGCCTTTTAATGCACTGTATTTAAGTAGTCATCATACTATATTTTTGAGGGAATAATGACCAGACGTAAGCCTGTCCATGTTCCGTGAAAACACAATCTTTTTCTTTCAATATTTTTGATCCTCATGTGGTTGGATCTGTGGAAGTGGGACCTGAATATGTGGGGGGCTAACTGTATGTCTGGGTGGATGGTAATATTTTCTCCCCACTTCCTCCTGCTGGTTAGGCCACCTGCCTATCTAACATAGCATCCAAATCTAGAGTTGATGTCCAAAGGTTGGGAGACATGTGGAATTTCTGATTATTTTTCTGCTGACACATACAGAAAGAGCCCAAAGCTTTAATTCCTTTTCCTTTTTTCTTTTTCAGTTCCTGATAAAGATTAGAGACTGACAAAGCAGGGTCTCTGACTCATAATCCTACAAAGCTGGGCGGGTCATATAAATGAGTGACATGGGTTGGTACACAAAAAGGCAAAGGTAGCAGGAAGCCAGGGGGATGGCACCTTTCTTTGGGCCTGAGGATGCCTCAGAGTCAAGAGGAATGTAGCGACAGGAAGAGCGCATCCCCCTGGATGAGGAGAGCCACGATTTGGCCTCAAGTGGGCATTGCTGTCAGGACTGTGGGGTCTCTATCTTCCAACCTTTGGTTTTCCAAAAGAACCCAGAAACAGATACATGTGCAAGGCCTTGATTTTTAATTATTGACCATTATACTGAATTTATTTGTAGGCCGACCTTAAAAGACTGCCCAAAAGGTTACAGTCTCGGGGCAAAAAGGATTCTGGGGAGGAAGATACTTAGCAATCTATAATTTGCATGACTTGACCTTGAGTAAAGGAATAATGTACGTACTTGAGCGATTTCCGATAAGGGCATTTGAAACAAGGACAATCTCTCACTGTGATGTGTGTGTGTGCTTTGGTTCACATGTTTAAACTACAACTAAAGTTTCCCCTTTTACAGACTACAGATTTCAATTTTGTACTAACTTTAATTTTGTAAGAAAGGTATGACGATGTATCAAGGTACACATGAGAGCAAAGAAAGTATCTTAGTGCTTTATTTATTTATTTTGGGGGCACAAATATTTCTGCACTTCTCAGACTCTTCTTACTGGAAAAAATTAGAGCTAGTGATACATTTGTTAATGCCATTTTAGACATGTGCTTGGATGTATAGAGGTAATGTACTTCTTATATTTGTTAATAATAAATTAAAGCAATAATGGTTGCCATACTAGAGAAAATGAGTAGATTAGTCTCAGTTTAAAAATTAGTTGGGAAGTAGATAAGCTAGAAATATGAAAGCCTGACAGTTTAGCTTAAGGCACCACTCTACTATGTTCAAGTTTTGATGACTAATATTCAGTTAGAGCATGTAATATCTTGCAGAGCACCTGACATGCACAGGTTGAACATGCTTAATCCAAAATTCTAAAATCCAAAATGCTCCAAAATTTGAGCAACTGTCTGATACTCCCAAATGGAAAAGTCTACATCATCAAACTTAATTTCAATTATAAAACAATTACAATATTGTATAAAATTTCCTCCCACCCACAAGGTGTGGATGAGACATAATGAGCTTACTACCAAACTTTCACCTCACACATATGCAACTATTCCTGAATCTAAAAAAGATCCAGTAATCCAAAAAACATTTCTGATCCAAACACTTTACAGGAAAGATATGAAACCTGTAGTAGATATTTGGCAACCACTTGTTGAATTTTATTACTTCTCCTTAACATAGTAATTTCCCTTGGTAATAGTTCCTGTAGCTCAGATAAAACTAGAAGCTTCTGAAAGTATTTTTTTGTTGTTGTTTTATATAGAAGTCTATATTTTAGAGAAAATAGCAGCAACAGAAAGAAAAGAAAGTGTGTACAAGTTCTAAAAAGTGACTGCCACTGAACCAGCTCAGAGAAGAATACCGCTCTGTTCTTAGTCCTGCTCTAAAGCCTCTGACCGGTTATAGCTCCTGTTGGCCATGGTGGTGTTTGTAATGTCAGTCTCCTGCCAGTATTCTATTTATTGTGGTTTTGCAAAGACCAGGTCTCAAGTCACGGGAATTTCCATGGTTTCTTTACCCTTCTTTTATTTGTGCCTGGCTTAGAGGGACAAGCCAGGCTGGATAGGTGTTACCTTTTCAGAGCTCAAGAGCAAGCTGCAGGCTGTGGGTTGAGCTGGTCTCAGTGGCCTGCTCTCTGCTGTCCCACCCCATCTCAGCCAGCCTTGAGACCTGCTTACAGAGGCCCACCGATGAGCTGTGGTAGATTCTTGGCCTTTGAAAGCTCCTTTGTCCCCCTGGGATGACATTAGGACATAGCCAAGTTAGAAGGGCCATGGGAGGATTTGGAGGTAGGAAAATAGGATCCAGAAAGGAGTGAAGGGAAAAGAAGGCTTCCTTTGTACAAAGAAAGGCCCGAGCTGGTCCCTGTTAGGACCTGACGGGAAATTTTCTTCTTCGGTTCTCTGGCTGTTTTTGTTCCCCCGCCTGGCACCCAGAGATGGATCAGGAAAGAAGCCAGCCTCAGGCGTTCCTCCTCACTTGTTGTCTAAACTTCAGCTTCCAGGCATCGCACTGTGGTTTGGGGTGGACTCTTGGGCTCTTCTGAGTTTTTATCAGTTTTCTTTGTTTCTTCCTTATGGTTGCCATCATCAGCCTTATCTTCCTTTACTTCTTTGGTTTCAATCATTTCCTTCTGCTGATTTTTGTTTGTAAAAGGGAAGGCCTTCACATATCTGCAAATGGAAACATAAAAATTTTAATTTTCTTTCTTTCTTTCATTATGGCCAGCTCAGCCTGCTCTAGGGGTGGGGCTGGAGCAGCATGTGGTTCCAGGGACCGAACCACGTTCCTTGCAGCTGCCCAAGCTTGCCTAAGCAGGTATTTTAGACCACTGAGCTATCTTGCTGGCTCAGAAACATAAATTTTTTATACCACATCTCAAAATAAATGTGTCCCTCCCCCTTCATTATGAAAAAAGTCCATAAAATTAAAGGGAGACATTTCTATGTGAGACACATCACAGCAGGTATGCTTCATGTACCATGGCACATACCACCCCAGCTGTCTGGTACCCTTATCTCAGAGTGATGCTAAGATGCTTGCTCCAGTATCCTGTACATTCCCCTCTGAGTCAGTTCATTTACCATGGACAGTAGCTTTCCAGGCCCATTTTAGGTTGGCCTCCCTCACAACTGACACTTCCATTATAAACCCAGAACCACAAATCAAATGTAACATGACTTTTCTGTACATGTCAGCCTTCCCTTTTCGTGCCTTGGTGTTATGGTTTATGTCTAGTTGTCCCCCCAAAGCCTCATGTAGTCATTGGGCGGGGACTTCTAGAGTTTGAGACTTGATCCGTGATCCCTGGGATTATGGGATTTAGTACTGATGGGATTATGGGTGGAAGTACTTCTGGGATTATGGGTGTAGCCTAGGGCGGGAGCTAAGGCAGAGAGCCTGAATGCAATATAAAGAGAGACAGAGAGACAGACTGGAGCTCTAGCTGTTGCTGTTGCTCTGCTGACGTGTTGGTTGGCTACCTCTGCCGCCATTTTGTTGCTGTTCCGCCACCATGAACTGGATGCTCTCTGCTCTGTTCCACTCAGCCTTGGGCCAGCTGAATATGGACTGAAACCTCCAGTAACTGTGAGCTAAATAAACCTTTCCTTCCTTCATTTTGAGTGTTGGGTATTTGTCCCAGCAATGATTAAAAAGTAACTAAGACACCTGGTTTTCAGCGGGCAACCCCAGAGACAGGTATCTACACCCTGGAAGACATATCCATGTTGACAGGGTGGGAGGAGAGGTGGAGTTGGGGGGGGAAGTTACAGCACGGAAGGGGTGCCAGCTCCATTTTGGCCCACAGAAAATGCCAACAAGGACACTAGAAAAACACAGAACCAGGAGTTGCTAAAGATGATAAGACTGGCAAGGTGCCAATGAGCCCACCTTTTGACGTAGCAGACTGCCAGCCCAGCTGCAGCACTGAAGAAGAGCAGAGCAAGCACTAGCAGAGCCGTGGGGACACCTGGGGAGACAGACAGGCGTGATGGTCCTTCATTTATATGCTGTACACCCGTGCATTGAATGCCTCTTCTGTACAGCAGACAGCTCAGCAGAAAGCCTTTTCTCTGACCTTTCATGGCACTGGGCCCTCAGCAGCTTCTCTGCTCCTTCCTTATAGAATCTTTGGCCCTGCCCCTGGTGTTCTCCTATATAATTGCAACATGAAAAAATAAGTTTCATTTGCTATGGCCTTGAGGCCTAACCTAGTAAAGTCACTGGGAGAGACAGAGGCCTGGAGTAAAGTTACAGGCACTTAAGGTCTATGTCTTCCTATCTATGAGGATAGTAACTTATGTTTAAGGGTGTTGAGTTTTTAACTGTGAAGTTCTGTTATACTTACAATGTTGGCTCTTGCACTTGCCAGGCAAGTGCTTATTCTACTGAGCTGTCTCCCAGTCCCCGCTTTCAAGTTCCATGACTACAATTTGAGTCTGCATTAAGCTTTGATGTGTTCCTGGCGGGTGCTAAGTGCTCAGTCTGGAGACACACTAGATGCCATGCACAGAGCATTTTGCATAAGTGCACACAGCATAGACCCAGATGCATTTACCTCCAAACCCCGGAGCTTCATTCCTGAACGCTGTTCCCTTTTCAGCAGGTAATTCCGTTTCCGTAGGTGCAGGGGGAGTTTCTGTAAGAATTTCTGTGATGCAAATCACTTTTTTCCTCCTGGAGGAAGAAGTGGCAGCTCGAGCAGGAGTAGTAATGGGAGCAGGGGTTGTAGGGTATAGGACCGAGGCTGAGAAGGTGGTAATGCTGCCAGGGAGCTCTACAGGGTAGGTTTCCGTTTCTAAGTCTAGGGCATCAGCGGTGGTAATAATTTCTGGAACACATGAGTTAACCCAAATATCTGCCAGGAGAGAAAACAATGAAACAAGAAATAAGTATTGGAACAGCCTCGTCTCACTCCTTCCCAGCATCTTGCGATGCCCGTCTCTACGGCATGGTTTACAAGGCCTTTCATAATCTGTTGATAGTGAGGCTCCTCCATGCAGGGTCTCTATCCTTGTTCCTGCCATACTGAGATTCCTTCAGTCCCCTGCTAACCTTTCTTTCCCATCCAAGCCTTCTCCATGGTGCTGCTTAAGATGGGGCCTCTTTCCTTAGCTAACTCCTACCCGCTGTCCTGGTGTCTGTTGGACCACGTCTTTCTCGGCTGACTTGTCGACTAGATCGGTCCCTGGCACATCTTCTTGTACCTCCACATACTTCACACTGTTCCCCCCTAGCCTGTCCATGGAAGCTGGGACCCTGTCTCACCTGATCATCTTGGTATGGCCACTGTGCCTGACACAAAGTACATGCTCAGTGAATATCCAATAGAGAGGGAAGAAAACTGAAGAGGAGGGAGCAGGTCGGGGAGCAGCATACACATATGATGCCACCTCAGGACACCTGCCAAAGCCTAAGTTCCTCTCGGGGTAGTTTTAAAAGTTGAAATGTGGGAGGCCAAGGCAAGGGAAGGAGACGGAATTTTGCATAAGCTAAGTATGCAAAGATACTCAAAGACACTCAGACTGTGGTAGAGCACTGTGATATGCTACAATATGAACTGGCATGATTTAAGATCCCGGATTACATGCGTCAGTGCATGACATCAACTGGGATGATAGCTAAGAGGTAAAAGTTATTCTATTAAGTTGATTTGCTTTTGAAGATGAAATGAATTACCAATTAAAGTCAGGAGTAATAATGCAGCATTTGCACCACACATGCTTCGAGTTTGTATTTTATGCATTTTACTTTGAAAATCCCACTGTTCCAATGGACAACATCCTGCAATTCTCTGCTCTGAATTTAGGATCACATTTGCCATTCTTGAGCCCTTTTGAGGCTCCTTCCCACACTGCGCATTTTTCAGTATCAGGATGTTATGGTTTGTGTCTAGTTGTCTCCTCAAAGCCTCATGCAGTGATGGGGTGGGGATTTCTACAGTCTGAGATTACCTCGTGATCCACTGGGATTATAGGTAATCCAAGGATTGGATTATGGGTCTCAGTACAGCTGGGATTATGGGTGTGGCCTGAGGCAGAGAGCCTGAACGTAACATAAGAGAGACAGAGAGAAAGACTCTCTGTTGCTCTCTGTTGTCATTGTTGGCCTGTTGCCCTTGTTGCTGTTCCGCTGCCATGAACTGCTGCTCTCTGCTACGTGCCAGTTTGCCTTGGAGCCAGCTGAGTATCGACTGAAACCTCCAGTAACTGTGAGCTAGATAAACGTTTCCTTCCTCCGTTTTGGGTGTTGGGCATTTGTCCCGGTAACAAGAGTAACTGAGACACAGGATCAAAAGGCATAGTAAGCTCAACAGACTGCATTGGATACTAAAAGTACCAACAAATAAGGGAGGTTCCCACTTCCAAGACAAGGGAAGCATTTCAACAAAGGTAGGGGGAACTCACTGGGGATTCAGAGGAGAAGGCCTTGTGGTAGAGTATGGAATGGTAATGTGTGTACTCACCAAATATTTATGTAGCACCACTTCTGCACTGGGCACTGTTCTAAGTGCTACATGATGCAAGTGAGAGAAAGTCCCTGTTCTGGGCTGGGGAGATAGCTCACCTGGCTGGCAAGAACATGGTCCTGAGTTCAATCCCCAGTACGAGAGAGAGAGAGAGAGAGAGAGAGAGAGAGAGAGAGAGAGAGAGAGAGAGAGAGAATGCCTCTGCTCTTAAGGGACTTCTGTGCTATTGGAAAGATTGAGGTAATAGAAAAATAATTCAGAAATTTCAGATGTCGATAAATGGTGAAAAGAAAGTTAATCACAATGTACGTTGAATTAGTGGGGCTGAAAGAGGAGGGACAGATACTTAGGGTAGGGTGAAGAGAAGGTCTTTTAGGGGAAGTGAAGCTCAAGATGAGACCTGAATGATGAAAGGTAGCCAGTCATGGAAGATCTAGGGCAGAGATACTCCAAGTACGGAGAATGGGAAGTGCAAGAGCCAGAAGTTGGCCCATGAATGAACTTGGCCCATGTGATGAATAAGAAAACCAATATGGCTGAAATGGAGCAGAGACCCACATAGAATAAAAGAGGAAACAGGGTATTCCAGTCAGCAGGAACGGCATGATTCAAAAAGCCAAGCTGTGTTGGAAAGCCCAGCTATGCTGGGGGCATGGCAAGGAGAATGGGCTACAGTATAGTGTGTGTGTGACTGGAATAGGAAAGACACAGCAGGGCATGAGGCTGGGAAGATAAGGCAGGGCCAACATTGGTGACCGCCGTATTGAAGATGCTGACATTTATTCATAGGGGAGGAGATTTCCAAGAGGAATGTGCAAGCCTCCTAATAACACACAAGAGCTCTCCTATTCGTCTAGTGTTAAGAGCTCACAATTTACATTGGATTCTCAGATGGGGAGCCATCACATCTGGGAGGCAGAAGAGTAATGTCATTACCAGTGGAGGTGGACGGAGGCTGCAATGCTTAGGGAGACAGAACCACCTGGGAGTGAAAGAAGTTATGCCGCTGCACGGAAACAGGAGGATCCTGGGCCAGCGAGATGGCTCAGCTGTTTAAAGCACCTGCTTAGGCAAGCTTAGGCAACCGTAGGGACTGCAGTTTGATCCCTGGCACCACATGCTGAGTCAGCCCCACCCCCAGGGAAGGCTGAGCTCACCATGAAAAAAAAAAAAAAAGAATGAGAAACAGGAGGATCTATCAACATCTGGAATCTCAAAACCTAAATCTTACAAAGACTGAACCCACCCCAAAATCCATCCATAGAGGGATGATAAGGCTATGATGTATGATAAGGTCTCAGAGGAGACCCATGGAGGACCAACTGCAAATGAGAACAACCTCTACGCACTGATGTGAAGAAATGTCTAGGACATAAGTGGAAAAAGTAGTGAAAAGTAGTGTATAGCTAGTGTGCTAGTTTTGTGTAAGAAAGGAAAATAAGTTCACACACATACACACCTCCACTTCTTTATACACACAACCAGAGGGTTAAAGCAGAAATAAAAATGGTGAGAGCAGTAATAAATAAAAATGCTTAATAGCAATGGTGGATGTGTTAGGGATAAAACTTCTCTGACTAGGCTTTTTTTTTTTTTTTAATAAAGTCTGTTTTTTTAAGGCCAGCCACGTAGTTGAGCAGATTAAAGCGTCTGTTTAGCAGATGCAGGGACTGGGATTCAATCCCTGGGCTGCCATTCTGGCCCCACTCCCAGGCACACTGACACAGTAATAGAGACTGAAAACAGGAGGATCGCTATGAGTCCCATCTACATAGTGAGACCCTATAGACACTGCACTAAATACATTTTTAAAAAGTATATTTTGACCATGGAGCACTGTAAATATTTTATCTGTGACAAAAAACCCCTGAAAATAGGACAAGTCACCAAAAGGAGCAAAGGAACCCCATTTATTTATTTGTTTGTTTGTTTGTTTGTTTGTCTTTTTGAGATAGGGCCTCGCTGTGCAGCTCAGGCTGGCCTTGAGCTCACTTTTGTAGCTCAGGCATGCTCTGGAGCTCTCACCAATCTTCTTGCCTCAGCCTCCCAAGCGCTGGGATTATAGGTGTGTGCCACCACGCTTGGCAAACCCCACTTATTTAAAAATGACAATACAGCCATGAACGGTAGCAATTTTTTAAGGTTGCATTTGCACCCAGTTCCCTGACCATACGTCCTTGCAAGGATCTCTTCTAAGAACTAAAATACTTATAAGGAAATCTCAAATTTCTCTCAGGAGGTTTGTTACTTTTTTTGTTTTTTTCTTAATTATTTTTGTGTTTTAGGGAAGGCCCTACAGGGTGTTCATGGTCTCACTACTAGATTGGACTTGTAGTGATCCATCTGTTTACGGGCTCCTGAGAGCTGGGATTACAGGTGGGCACTACCTCGCCCAGTCTCAATTGTTCTTTCTGCAACCCAGGGGCGGGGCCAGCATGGCAGGCCCAGGGATCGAATCCCTGGTGCCTGCACTTGCTTGCAGGCAGTTTAATCCCCTGAGCTATTTGGCCAGCCCTGGTTTGTTATTCCTGAGGATATGGGTTTTGTAATTTTAGAATTGTCAGCTAAAACACATTATTTATTGGGAGATAAGTTTTTTTTTTTTTTTTTTTTTTTCAGCACTGGAGATTGAACGGGGGAACCTGCGTTTGCCAGGCCAGCACTTATTCCACTGATCTATCTCCCCAGCCCAAGATTTTCAAAATGGGAGAAAATAGAAAATAAAGTAAATTAAGGAAAAAATCATTGTTAAATTTGAGCTGGCAATATCAACGTAGTAGCAATGTCCATATTCATGTACATTATGTGTATGTGTTCCTGTCTGTCCAGCAAAAAGGGCAGAGAAACAAGGAAAACTTCAGTGGGAATTACTCAAAATTCAAGAGGATAAAGGGCAGAGCAGTCAGCCAGAGGATGTTTTCACTCACCAGATTTGGGATAATCTGAGCATTCAGAAGAATGAAATGAATAATAACTGCAAGGTTGACTATAACATATTGAACAAATAAAGCGTCATGTGTTCATGTTAGTATAAATCAGAAGAAGAAAGAGAGACAGAGGGGCTGGGGAAATAGCTCTGTGGCACAAGTGCCTGTTTGGCAAGTACAAGATTGTGAGTTCAAACCTCAGTCCCACAGAGAGAGAGAGAGAGAGAGAGAGAGAGAGAGAGAGAGAGAGAGAGAGAGAGTTTAAAAAAATAAAAATTCCAACTAAGCCAGGATCACTGTTGATCGCTTAAATTTAGGAAGAGGGAGTTTGGCATGAGGATAATTACATAGCACTCACGTTGTAGATTATATACTAACTGCAAAGGGGCAGCCATATTACTATAATTTTATTAGTGATATCTGACAGTCACCACCTTAATCAAAGTTAGAGAAATTAATAATGGGACAGAGCCAACACTAAGTATCTTTTGTTGTGGTATGACCCAAAATATACAATTTTATCCTTTATGAAATATTTTTGCTAAAAATACTCGCTAAGTGCCTTAGTCACTTGGCCTGCATATCAGTATAAAGGAAATACAAGAGTTGAGAGTACAAGCTAAAACCAGGAGGAAACAGGCAAGTCCATGTCTCCTTCCGCCTTTTCGTTTGGTCCAGAGGGCTGGCACTGTACCATCACACTGACAGCTGGCAGGAAGGCTAGGCAATCAAAGGCAAGGTCACTTGGCGGGCAGGGGCAGCTTGGGAGATAAGCAGACACGTGAGTCACCAGTCCTCTAGCTAAAGATGGCAAACTTGAAGGTAGAGAGGAGGAGGAGGAGGAGGAGGAGGATGGTGAAAGACAAGGGAAGAAATCGTGTGGTCCAATCTTGACTCTGTAACTAAGGGATGGTAGGACTTGGACAAGTTAAATTTCCATTCTTAACTATAAAGGTTTCACCTGTCAAATGAAAAGAACTGGATAAGGGAGATATCTCCAAGGGCTTTTCCTATGCAAAAGTCCCTGGATCAGAGAATTAACTACTTTGCCCCTACATTGTCTTCCTGGGTTAGTTTTGCTAGCGGATCTCTAGGGTCTTAGAAAATTATCTTATCTTATTTTGCAGAAAAAAATCCCACAAAATTTCATAACAAAATGATGGGAGGATAACAATTGTTAACACATATGTTTTTATTTTTAACATAGTTATTCAAGATATGGACATAAAAAATTCTCCAGATAACAACAAAAATCTTTCTTTTCAATTAATTAACTAAAAGCATATTTTTGAAATCTATCTTGTGTATGACCACCCAGCACCTAACCCATAAGAAGATAACATATATGAGTGTACATTAAGAGTAATGAATCAGGCAGGAATTTTTATGATAAACTGAAGCAAATATTTAGGAAAGAAAACCTAGATAAGAAATTACTCAGCTAAAGCACTGGAGCTAAGGTACCCAAGTTTCCCTAGCAAAGTTTATGGCACAACTGTGTGACCAAGAGCAAATCAGTTCTACTTTCTGGGCTTCAATGTCTTCCTTTATCAAATGGAGATTGGGTTTTGTTCTATGAAGGAACGTGAGGTAGTCGGAAGAGCATGGTTAGGCCAAGTTGTGTCTTCCAAGTAATGGTGCTGCTATGGTTTGGATATTGTCTGAGGGTGACCCCAAAGATCCATACACGAGGAGCTCAGTTCTCTGTGTGACAGTACTAAGAGGTGAAAATACAGAACCTACCGGAAGATCATGAAGGGTGCTGCCACCTCAAAGAACTGATGCAGTTACCACGAGATTCTGATTATTTCTCCAGGGAGTGTTGTTATCCTGGGTCACTCTCTTGCTTCCTGCCTTATCCTATGCTTCTTGCCTGTCACACATGTTCTTGTCATAGTGATGCCCCCCACCACGAAGTCTTCCCCAGAGCCAAGCCACTGTCGCTACCACACCCTAGAAGCTGCAGAACCGTGAGCTAAATAAGTTTTCTTTCTTTATAAGGTACCTAGTCTTGTGTGTTTCTTTATAGTAATGGAAAACAGACTAATACAGGGGGACCTATGTCCCCAGAGCTAATTAAATTGGGATGATAAAACAATCCCACAAGGAAGTCTGGATTCAGTAAGGTAACTGTTACGGTTTGTGTCTAGGTGTCCCCCCAAAGCCTCATGCAGTCATAGGGTGGCTTCTGGAGTTTGTGACTGATTACTGTGGAAATGGGTACTGCCCCTCCCCTGGAGCAGGTGATTTGCGTTTCAATGTAAGGTAGGAAGAGAAGTTAGCTTCTTGAGCAGCTAGCTCTCCCTGTGCTCTTGCTCTTAGCTGGCACCATGAAAGATTGCTCTCTGGCATGTGGCTCTCTGTCTTGGAGCCAGCCGAATATGGACTGAAACCACCAGTAACTGTGAGCTAGATAAACCTTTCCTTCCCTCATTTTGAGTGTTGGGTATTTGTCCCAGGACAAGAGAAGAGTAATTAAGACAATAACCAACCCATCATGTGCCTCTGTACCGTTGATTCTCCCCTTCTTCTAGTTTGTCTTACAGCAAGTGGGATTAGAAGTGAAAAATAAGCCTCCTGGGCTGTCCACTCCCTAGGTTACTGTTCTACGTATTTCCCCTAACTTTTTCTTCTAGGGCCACACTGCTCCTCTAGACTGGTCTGAGGGACAGTCTTGGGACTTTGATGACCACTGCTGCGATTGCTTCGGCTGCTGCCATTCAGGGCTACTCTTCCCAGACAGATCACAGAGCTACTGACACTCAGAGAAGCTGTGCCAGGTCGGAGAGTCCCACTCACCAGATGAGTTGTGACAGTAGGCCCTGAACTTTTGTTGAGTGTTCGTTTTCCAAATCAGGATGCCTTTCCCATTCTTCCCACACCTGGGGTTCCGGTTAATCCGAGGGATGACAGCGTATCGCTCTGCAACCCAGCCGTAGCTGCCAAAGAATCACACACTAGTTGAAGGGACTAAGGACTAAAAGGCTCTGTGTCTGTTTCCAAAGGAGAACTCACTGATAAAGGAACCTCCAGCAGCGTTAGTGAGCTCAGCCGTTTCTTACCTGCAGGTTTCAAAGCCAGACAGCAATGCATGTTCGACTTGGGCTTTGCTGGCCAAAGCGAGGCCGAGCAGTTTGCAGGCTTCCTGGGCTTCTGTGAAATTCAGCTGTGGGTCGATCTTTTTGTGCACAAGGGCAACTCCCATAATTCTGCATGGTGGTGCGACAAGCTCTGCAAAGAAATCATTAGGTCCTCAGTTGGCTGCTGTCTTTGTTCCCAGGCCCCAGGCTGTCCTTTCCTGTAGAGAATTAGTCTGGTTGCAGCATGAGGTCTGTGTGGCTGGGACTGAATTTAGAAATAACAGGATGCAGAACAGGAATTTCTCACAAGGGATGGGTAGATGGATGCTTGCTCTGTTCTGAGCTATACATCTCACCAGATTAAAGTCCGACCTATTCCTGTTTGCTACTGGTTCTTGGGTGATACAGTTGCTGCCCACCTGTTTTGGAGTTTGTAACTTGAAGCATCTAAGAATTTCAAAAGGACAGAAATCAAGGCTCTGGTTAATAGAAAGCTAGCAGTACTTGCAATATTCTCACCCAGCAGTGGTAAACTGATGGCACGCTTACTGCCTTGGGCTGAAAGCTCTAGAAGGTTGCTGTTACTAGAAGGTGTGGTTGGGGACATTATCTCTACAAATCTCGTCCTTGTAGTTGGAGGCAAGCACTCTTGGCTCCAGGTCTTTGCTAACCATCAGGGGGCAGGCTTTCTCAGAAGTTCCTAGAGGAGCAGGGCAATAAATCTTGCCTGGCAGAGAAACCAAATAAAGGAAGCGAAGCTTTACAGTCGGACCTGGGCTTGGATCTAGCCTCTGCTGGTGCTAGCTGTGTTACCTTGGGTTGGTTACTTTCCCACTTTGACCCTCTGTTTCCTTATTGATAACACAGAGACTAACGCTATCTACTGCACAGGAGAGTAAGAGTTAAGTGGCTGCTTAACATAAAAATGCTTAGTGGGATACACATAGCAGGTACCCATCCGTAATCAGAGACAACAAATTGCCTCTAGGTTATTTTCAAAATGTTTTGGTTGTGGCCTGGTGATAACTGATATTTCTGGGGAAGATGAGATAGCCAAACTGTTAGGATATTAATTGTGTTTTTCAGCTCAGAGGTGAATGGGTCAGGGGCTGGGGAGATAGCTTGGCAAAGGTTCAATTCCCAGCACCCCATACTAGGTCCACCCTGTGAGGAGTTGGCCACCAAAACCTGGCATGGTGGAACATGCCTGTAATCCCAATGCTGGGGAGGCTGAGACAGGAGGATCAACATGAATCTGAGCTGTGTAGTGAGACCTTGTACCAAATAAATAAATGATTTAAAACATTTTAAAACATTTAATGGGCCACATCTGTGTTATTCCAGCTTTTTTTTTTTTTTTAATGTATTTGGTACAGAGTTTTACTCCCCAGCTCTGACTTGGAGTGGTCCTCCTGCTTTTAGTCTCCACAGTGCTGAGATTATAGACATGAATCACCATGCAGGTTTCAGTGGCCAGCTCAGCAAGCCCAGGGGTGCGGCTGGCACCACTGATGGTGCCAGGGATCAAACACCAGTCCTCTGGGCTTGCCTAGGCACTTAGTCTGCTGAGCTATCTCGCTGGCCCTTGTTTCAGCTTTTGACTAGAACAGCTCTCTCCATAGTGGGCTAAATCCTCTCAGAGCACTGACACTGCTTCCTCCCGTCTAGTACAGAGTCTTCCATGTCTGTGTCTCTAATTGTGCAAATAGAACTCTGGTGTGATAGGAACAGAGGCAGTCAGAATATAAACTCCTGCCTAGTGTCTCACTGGAGGGAGAAATAAGTCAGTGGTTTACCCAAAAGTACATCGGCTGAATGTCTTCCTTCCTTCCTTTCTTTTTTTATTTTTTTTAAAGAAGTTTATTTATTTATTTATTCATTTATTTTTGTCTTCTTGAGACAGGGTCTCGCTATGCAGTTCAAGCTGGCCTTGAGCTCACTTTTGTAGCCCAGGCTGGTCTCAAACTTGCACTGATCCTCCTGCTTCAGCCTCCCAAGTGCTGGGATTACAGGCATAATCCACCATGCCTGGCAAAGTAGATAGCAATGATTTTCTGGATTTCCTTTTTTTTTTTTGAAGAACCAGGGATTGAACTCAGGCCCTTGTACTTGCCAGGCAAGTGCTTATTCTACTGAGCTATCTCCCCGGCTCCGGCTGACTGTTTTTCAATAATGCCCTTTACCTAATTAAATATTTTTCTTCTTAAACAACAACAACAAATTGAATGGACTTGGGATTTCTTTCTATCCTGTTGGGTTCGGGAATGTACAGATCTGTATGAAAGTACCACATCGCATTATATTCAAGGACATTATTCCTGTTGGGCTTTATCTATGAAAATCCCTAAAAGGACGTTCCAATCTTCCGTGTAAACTGCTTGCAGTGACTTAATTGCTGTGTAGTGGATGTCTAACTGCCTTGATCACTTTTTTTTTTTGTCTTTTGAGAAAGGGTCTTGCTATGCAGTTGAGGCTGACCTTGAGCTCACTTTTGTAGCCCAGGCTGGTTTTGAACTCACACCGATCCTCCTGCCTCAGCCTCCCCAGTGCTAAGATTACAGGTATGTGCCACCACCCCCGGCAACCTTGACCACTTCTGAGGTTGGTATTTCAAGGTTGGGAACATTGAGACTTTCTAGGTTCTCTGCAGGATCCTGCTGTGCTTAGGAGGAAGGGCCGTGTATATGTGAATGGCCCTGATTATGTTCATCAAAAAAGAACAGAGCCAGGACTCAATATGACCAGGGTGTCAGAAGAACGGTGTATGACTGTGTGCATTAATCTGAGGACCTGTACCCACACTGATGTTAATTCTGACGGTAATAGCAGTGGTAATTCTGACACCTGTCATCTGTTGATTTTACTCTGTGAAAACTTCACCTTTGAAAGATCGAGGCTCAGAGAAGTTAGGTAGCTTTTCTAAGATCAAAGATGTAGAGGAGGGGCTGAGGAGATAGCTCTGTGGCACAAGTGCCTGCCTGGCAAGTGCAAGGTCATGAGTTCAAACCCCGGTCCAGAAAAAAACAAAACAAAAAAATAATAAAAAAAGACAGAAAGAAAATAGAAAAAAAAAAAAAAAAAAAAAAAAAAAAAAAAAAAAAAAAAAAAAAAAAAAAAAAAAAAAAAAAAAAAAAAAAAAAAAAAAAAAAAAAAAAAAAAAAAAAAAAAAAAAAAAAAAAAAAAAAAAAAAAAAAAAAAAAAAAAAAAAAAAAAAAGACGTAGAAGAGCTTGGTGATGGATTGAGAGCATAAACCTATTTTTGCTAGCATGTAAAACCCCAGGTTTCTGGATGTAGTGGTAGATGCCTGTAATCCTGGCACTCAAGAGTCTGGGGAAGGAGCATCGCTGTGAGTTCACAGCCAGTCTGGCTACATAATGAGTTTAAGGCCAGCCTGAAGTACAGAGTGAGACTCCCATCTCAAAAAGAAAAAAAAAAAAAACTGAATTATTTATAACATTGTTGTGTTCCATGTGACAGACAAACAGATAGATAAACAGACAGGGACACATATAATTACCTAATTGTTCCCAATTTGGCTCCTTTATCTCAGACGCTCGCTGTTATTCAGATCTCATATGGTTGCTCTTTTGGAAACTGATTGTACAGAGTATTTTTTTTATTACACTGCAAAGTGGTCTAACTACTCTGTTATAACTAATCTTTACTCTATCATCTATTTGAGGTGTATAGACTTAGATTTAGATTCTTCAGCTATTGTTAGCTGGCTGTTATAAGGACCTTGGCCAAGTCAATGTTGTCATCTGTAAAATGGGGATGATTATATCTTTCTAGGATCTTTGTTTGGAATTAAACAAGATCACTTGTACCTAGCAGTGGCTGGATCCATAGAAGGCATTCAACAGATATTAATCAGTTTTATGTTTTCCTATTTCACTTAGAGATAAAAATAATGTGCTGGAATTTGACCTCTTCCTCAAGATTTCTTAGAAAATAGCAAATATAATAGAAAAAATATATGGTTAGAAATCAGAGCTGAATTCAGTATTGTACTTAGTACTTACCACCTGTGTGACATTGGGCAAATCAACCAACTACACTATGTCTTTCTTTTTAATCTATAAAAGGTTTTCTCAAGAGGATTAAATGAAGCTATATCTAGTTGTATGTCAGTATTTACATATCTGTCCCTCTGTATTATAGGCCTTCAAAAAGCCCTATCTCACTTTTACTACCACCTGATTCTATAATCATGCTTAGGATAACTTCAAGCTCTTTCTGTTAGGAAAGTTTCTTTTTTATTTATTTATTTATTTATTTATTTTTTGTCTTTTTGAGACAGGGTCTCACTATGCAGTTGAGGCTGGTCCTGAGCTCACTTTTGTAGCCCAGGCTGGTCTCGAACTCGCACCGATCCTCCTGCCTCAGCCTCCCGAGTGCTGGGATTACAGGCGTGAGCCACCACGCCCGGCCAGGAAAGTTTCTTGTTAAGAAATTTTTGCTACTGCAAATGATGCAAAAAAGTGTGATAGAGTCATTTTCAAAGAACAATTTCCAAAATAGTTTGAATAATAGCAGCACTGTGGGGAAAAGGGAAGTCGGGGGAGGGGGCGGGGGCTTCATGGAGGAAGCTTTAAAGCTTATTTAAAAAGAATGCTTCTGTTATTTGGGGGGGAAAAAAAAACTCCTCAGCTCTGTCTTCTAAAATTAAAATACAATCTATAAATCAGTGCTGAATATTGGTTCCTGACAGATTTTATTTCTAAGGGCATCTTCCCAGCAGAGGAGCAAACGATTTTCCCTTTAATCAAAGTGCTCAGATTTTCATCTCTCCAAAGCTATAATAAGTGATTTGTGGTGCACAGCTTTTCCTACAGTAAAGAATAAGATTTCCACTTAGGCATCTCAAAAGCTTAGAAATTCTTGTATGTAATCCCTTTGGTAGGAAGCTGATGACCAATTTTAAAACTTGCACTGCGTTTTCATAATTTTTCCATCTATTTACTGCATATTAAAAACTGCATTCCATTTATAGTATAGTGAACTTGAAATTGAAATAATTATGCAGACATTTATAAAACTGTAAAATTAAGTTGATATTTACTAAAAACTACCCATTTTTTTTTTGAGGCTTAGGCCATGGTTTTATGTTTTTCACAATTATAGTTTGTTTCTTGAATGAGACACTTCTCTTATTGAATGAGAAAACATTTCTTCTTAATGGTTTATTGCAAAATGCTACTTTTAAAATACTCCATATCCAAAAAAAGAATCAAATTATATCATATACACATTGCCTATAATATATATGATCATTATGTACACCTAAAATGTACCAATAAACTTAATTAAGAAAAAAAAGTTCTGGATTCAGTTCCTAGTCCTGCCAATAAAAAAAAAAAAAGAAAAAAAAGAAAATACCCCACAACAAAAAAATAAAAGTTTAAATGATGCAAAAGTAAAAAGAAATCATTTTGGTGAAGTTGGCAGTATTGCAAAAACATTTCTGGCTAAACAGCATTACCCAGAAGAACTTGCATTGACCTTGAGGGTCCCCCCTGCTCCTAGAAACCCATAGTTAAGATTGGGATAGGCACAGGGCAGTTTCCAAGACCTTGCCTTGCCTTTGCGGGCAGGTCTGACAAGAAACCTACCTTGTGCTCGGACAGAGCCTTGGACCAGATGCCTTGTGGACCACAGGGTGGCAAGAAGCAGCGCCAGGCTGAAGCACTTGGTCATTGCCCAAAGTCCTGAGGGCCGAGGGGGCACTGCAGATGCCACAGGCAGGCAGGCAGGCAGGAGGATGCTTAATCACCAGGCTGGATGGAGAGTTCTGGAAATATGTGGAAGCTCCCGCTGCTCTACTTCATCACAGAGACATCCGGATTTCCCTGCTTTCAAGCTGTGACTTGTCAAGGTCACTGGGGAAAACGAGTGACGTCCCTTGACTGCCGGGGCTGTACTTTGTGGATGGTTTTCTGGAAAATTTAGCTAATGCTGACTCAGAAAACACACGAGGGAGGAAGGCAGATAGCAGGCGAGCCGCTGCAAGTGCTCTCGGTTCCCATATTCCCGGGCCAGGCCTGTGCCAGGGGCTCAGTGCCCCACGTGCTCTGCTGCTGCTTATGGGGCCATTCATACATTGCTTCCTAGAAATGTCTCTCTCTGAAAGCAGCTGAGCACAGCTTGGGCTTCTCCTCCCCACAGTCAGTGAGTTTTCCCCTCAGTTGCATTTACATTGTAATACACATACGGAAATGATTTTGAGGCTCATGAAAAGAAATGCCCACTTAAACCCCATGCCTGCCTTTGGGACTTTTAGGAATTGATATGGACCAGATATTGGCTATCTGAGCACCTTTTCAAAGAAACCAGACACGAACCAGAGATCATATTTACCCAAACAAGGGTACAATTACAAAATTAGTCATCTTAACTTTACAAAAGGATTTTTGACTTTACCACAGTTCTTCCTACAACTTCTTCTCGAACAACTGCTCTTATATGTCCATGGACTCGAGTTAGCGTAGACTCCACCCTTCTCACCCAAAGGCTGCACAGAAGCTGAGCGTGTGCTCGGGGCTTTGCCCTTGTGGCTAGGCACGGAGTGCTGGCTTGCGAGCCAGGCCTCCATCAGGGTGTTATGAGCTTTCTGCAAAATGACTTGGTTCGTTTGTTTGATGGTACTGGGGATCGAACTCATGACCTTGCGCCTGCCAAGGAGGCGCTTATGCCAATGAACTATCTCCCCAGCCCCTCTGCAAAATGAATATCTTTGATAGGAATAGTACATAGATAGCTAGTTTTTTCCTGTACAAGTGGTATTCGTCACAAAGTTAGATATATCGGTGCAGAGAATAGAAATAACGAAAAAATCTCTTCTGCACAAATGCAGAAAATATTGAAGATAGCAGGAAAGAGTCCCTCAGCATTTCTCAACAGCTTCACTACCGTTTGGAGCCATGGGCTCCCTGTACCTCAAAAAGCATGGGTGACTCTGTCCTCATTGTACTGGGTAGACAGCTGGAATCACGTCCTCTTCATAACTGCCCTAATGCCTGCCTCATACAATGTCTAGAAGAAAGCTAGTTAAAAAAGAAAAGAAGAATTGCAATTACAAAAGAAAGGAGGGAGAAAGAAGGGAAAAGCTGAATCACAGACAACAAGGCAGAGCCGGCTCATGAGAAATGAGAAGATGCTGATGTTGGAAATAAACGGCAGGGAGGGGCATTGTTACAGAAAGGAAATCGGCGTGATTACACTGGTGCTTCAGGAGTGTCTGGGAGCAGAAAGGTTTGTTTTTGATATCCTCGTTGAGGAAAGTCACACCGCTTTTGGAATGTGGTTGGAGGTTCCTGACTGGAACTGGCCGCGTCTCTTGGTAAATGAGAAACCTTTATACCAGGAGCTGAGCGTGGGGCTGTGCTGAGCCTACGGCGCATGTGTGCTGCTGCGCTGTGTGGACCACTGAGCTCCAAAAGACTAGGGTTGTGGGTTCGTGTGCATGGTGGATTTCAGAAGAATTTGATGGAGAGCTGTGAATAAACGCTGTCAGATACACTCTCCTTGCCACTTGGAGGAAGCATGCTCAGGCTATGAGAAAAGAAGACATGTTTTTGTCCATTTCTCAATAATAGCTTGTGCTGTCCTCAAGGATAGCCAATAATTTAGAAGGCAACTTGTAAAATGAAATGAAAATGAGAATAGCAATCAGAATGGAAACCAAGGACTTAAGTGTTAAACAATGAAGTGATTGCAAACAGAAAAGATAGGTAACATGGCAGGAGCAAAACCATGCACTTATATACACAGGATGAATTTGATAATGGTCCTAAGGATCACCAAAATTTTTTTCACACTGAGGATAGCAATGGGTAACACTAAAATTATGCTTGGAATGCCTGTCATTCTTGTCTTTTAGATTTGTGCTGCTTCTAATGTAATTTCAGTTACTGCTATACTCTATCTCTCTCAAGTAATTATTGGTTTATAAGAAAACAAAAAAAGGTATTAAATGAGAGTAAGAGACTAGGAAAAATGCCATAGGATTGACAGGCTATAATTTTGCATATAGTTAGATTTCTAAATCTCTGTGTAAAAATTTATAACTGTTTTTATCATATTGTATAGGAATTTATTTTACTCTTTTTTCTTGTTTCAGAACTTTTGTTTATTTATTTTTATGGCCGGCTTAGCCTGCCCTGAGGGCAGGGCTGGCACAGCATGTGATGCCGGGGATTGAACTGCGATCCCTGCAACCGCCCAAGCCTTCCCAAGCAGGCGCTTTAGACCACTGAGCCATCCCGCTGGGCCCATACAAGAATTTATTAGAAAATCAATGATAGATGGAAAATACCAATTCCAAGTTAAGTGTAAGATGTTTGGTATTCAGAAAGACAGTGATGTTAAGCTCAAGTACCTATGTTATAGAGTAATAATATCACAGAGTTTGTCTTCTGGAGGGTTAAGGATGTAAGTTTATAGACCAAAAATTAGAGAAAAAGAAGGGCTACAAGGATTGCCAATATTTTGGCCCTAGTCCTTCAAGGTCAATGAGGACTCAGGACAAAAGAGAACCTGTGCTGTAACATTCTCTAATTCAGTGGTTTCCCAAATTTTCTGTTCATGGAGATTATGGAACCACAGAGGAGAGGGATAGATGATGTATAGTGTGCCTAAGGAGAGTCACCTAAAGAGAAAACATTCTCTTGGGCTTTCACAGAGAGCAAACTGATCAAGCAATGACCGTGACTCATCCACATGGCTGACACTGGCAACAGTTGGCCTCCATGAAATTTCCCATGTGTAAAAGAGAAGATCAGAAATCAGAGCAATCATCCGCCCACAACAGTTCTAGAAATACAATGAAGAGACACTGTTATGGACTGGCCGTCCCCAAGGGTCCATGGCGATTAATGGCTTGGTCATCAGCCTGGTATTGTGTTGGGAGATGCAAGAACCTTTGAGGGGCAGGGCCTGGCATGTTATCCATAGGTCACTGGGGGTGTGAGCTATTTCCTGTGTGACTCCTTTAGTAGTTTTCACAAGGGGATTGCCATGCAAGAAGCAAGTGTAATCCACCTTCTTTCTCTCTGTTTTACTTATTTATTTATTTGGTACAGGGTCTCACTACGCAGCTCATTGTTCTCTTGTGTCAGCCTGCCCAGTGTTGGGATTACGGGGCTGAACCACCATGCCCAGTTTTGGTGGCCAGCACAGTGTAGCTAGGGTTCTGGGACATGCAGCATGACATGCAGAACCAGGGATCAAACCCAGATCCTTGCACTTGCCAGGCAGGCACTCAGACCACTGAGCTATCTCCACAACCCTCTCTCTGCCTCGTAGCTTAACAAGTGACTCCTTGCTTCAACACAAACTCTAGCCATTGCCACTCGTCATGAAGTCCTCACCAGAGCTTACCTGGTCCAGCATCATGCCTTTGAACCTCTAGCACCGGGAGCTAAATAAACCTCTTCTTCTTCACAAGTAGCCTGGGACAGGTATTTCATGGCAGTGATGAAAAGCTGAGTGCTACAACCACTGCATCTGTTTTCTATTGCTGCATAACAAATTACTATGGACTCAGTGGGCTGAAAAATATACCCACTATCGTCAGAGGGCGTGTCCACCGCCACGTGGGCGGAAGCTCGGCCCCGCCCACCCCACCCCAGTTTTCCTGGATCCGACCCTCCCTGGGGACCCGCGGCGTCCCGGAGGACCAGTGATTGAGCCTGCCACGGGTGGCCTTGGGTTAGGGGCCATGGACGCCTTCATCCGCTTTTCCAACCAGACCCGGGGCTGGGACCGATTCTTCAGAGCCACTCAATATACATGTATGTTGCTTAGATATTTGTTAGAGCCCAAAGCTGGCAAAGACGTGTTAATGAAGCTCAAGAAACTGGAGTCCAGTGTAAGCACTGGCCGTAAATGGTTCTGGCTAGGCAATGTGGTCCACGCTGTCCAGGCGACCGAGCAAAGCACCTGTGCCACTGACCTGGTGCCCCGCTTATGTTTGACATTAGCTAACTTGAACCATGTGGTGTATTTCATCTGTGACACTGAAGAACGTTGGTCTTGCCTCCAGCATCAACAAAGAGAAGTGGCAGATGTGGGCTGCCTGCCACTACTACTACTTCCTCCTGCTGAGCCTGGTTGGGGACCTGTATGAAATCTCCCAGCAGATGGCCCGGGTGACGCACGAGAGGGCAAAGGGAGGGAAATCAACTTCTGGGGATTGATGCTCTTGGGCACAGTGTGCTCGACGAGGAGACAGAGTGGCTCCAGTCCTTTCTGCTTCTCTTATTCCGATCCCTGAAGTGACACCCTCTGTTCCTGGACACAGTGAAGAACTTCTGTGACATCCTGATCCCTTTGGACCAGCTGGGGATCTACAAGTCCAAGGCTGGCGTCATCGGGCTTGGGGGTCTCATGTCCTCAGTCACAGGCACATCACAGTGGCATATCCTCACACGAAGCTCAAGACCCTCTAGGGCGGCTGCAGGCTGAGCTCCAGGACCTATTTTGAAGGTGATGTCTCAGTGAAACTGTATTGACATTAGTCACAAACCATGTTATACTGTGATAAAGTGCACATGAGCATTTAGCAACCTGTACTGTGAGCAGAAAAGCCGAAAATAGGGACCGAAGTGATTAGAAAGTGCTACCTCTAATAACATTTCCTGAGAATCTTGCATAGTAGAAGCTTAGTGTCCACGTAGCGAATACAAATTGAAAAAAACCTAATCAAGCTAATAAGTGAACACTAATGTGTAGTGTGGGTTGGGCAGTATGGATTGTTCGTTTCTTGTGCACCTGGTGCTGGGATCCGACCAGGAGTGACCCCTTTCCTTCCCATTATTACCCCTCCCTTGGAGATATTGGAGGAGATTGGAGTGGGAAGGTTATTACCCCTTCCCACTGGCCCTGATCATCTCTGCACGTTGTTGCTGTGTCCAGAAGTAGACTCTGAGCCTAGTCAGGCACCTTTGTGATGTAGAGGTGTCTGGGTAGAAGTCTCTCAGATGCAACAGGTGAGGACCAGAAGTAGGTGAAAGGGATTTGAGGTGAAAGTGGGTGGAAGGTCAGGACAGTGCCTGTTGTGTAGCCTGTGACAAATAAGGAAATTGACCCTGGGAGACAAACAAAACTGAGATCAACACCTCCTTTCCTGACTCCCTCCACAATGAGGGTTCAGAATCTTGACCTTTTGCCTCTTAGTTCCCTGACTTTGGAACTCTTGTTAGGGGTTTATATTGTACTGCACAAAATTTTATGCCATCTGGATTTGTCCAGATTGTTTTTATTTAAAGCCATGTGAAAATGTGAGTGAGTCCACACTTTCAAGAAAATTTATGCAGTTAAAAATTTCATGAGGGCCAGCTAGAGAGCTTAGTGGCTTGAAGTTTCTGCTTAGGAAGGCAAGGGACTGGGGATCAATCCTTAATCCTTGGCATTCTGTGCCACCCCTGCCCCTGGAGCCCACTGAGACCAGGTGTGGTGGCACACATCTCTAATCCCAGTGCTTGTAGTGAGACCCTATAGATCCTGTACTAAATACATTTTAAAAAAAGAAATTACATGAGTGTTTGTAGAAGGTTAATTTTCTGTGATAAATCAGACCTCTGGTCCCTAGGGTTACTGGGGAAGGTAGGAAAGGCCTGTCAAGGGCCAGTGAGGAACACTGGGCTGCTGAGTTGGTGACATTTGCCTGTGTTCTGACTCCCATCTGGGGTGTTGGCTGGGTCTTCGTGATTTCAGGTTCTTTTGCTTGAATGATGTGAGGTGCCACCTGCAGAGGCTGCCGT
Source organism: Myocastor coypus (assembly GCA_004027025.1). NCBI lineage: Eukaryota > Metazoa > Chordata > Mammalia > Rodentia > Myocastoridae > Myocastor > Myocastor coypus. Next base: position 7,855 of record PVJA010008519.1, on the reverse strand, counting down.
CAGCATCACCAAGAAAGCCATAATCCTACTAACCCTAAAGGAAATGAGGAGAGAAATACACAGTGATTAAGTTTCCTATGAATGTGATTGAGATTCTTGACAAGTAGACTCGGGTTCTTGGTGTCCTGTTTTTGAAGTAATCACAATGTGAATGGAAAGAGGATGTTGTGGAGATTTTAAAGAAAAAAGGAAGGTGCTATAGCAGGACACATAACATTTAAATAACAGCCCTCGTTCAGATCCTCTATGTGAGATATTAATTATGTGTAATACATTTTTAGACAAAACCTAAAAAAAAAAAATACCCATTATCTCACAGTTCTGTGGGTCTGAAGTCGGGAAGGCTCTGGTAGGTCTCTTTGACTCTTAACAGACAGAAATAGAGGTGTCACCTGGGCTGGGCTCTTGCCTGGAGGCTCTAGCGAAGAATTTGTTTCCGGACACATTTTTTTTTTTTTTTTTTTTTACACAAAGTCTCGTTGTGCAGTTCAGGCTGGCCTTGAGCTCACTTTTTTGTAGCCCAGGCTGGTCTTGAACTTGCACCGATCCTCTTGCCTCAGCCTCCCAAGTGCTGGGATTACAGGCGTGAGCCACCACGCCCGGCACTTTAGACATTCTAAGTGGTGGAGTCACCTGTCCTCGATTAGATCCTGATTCTGTTACTGGGACAAACTCCCATGCCCACTGTGGTCTGAGGCCCTTGACTTCCTTCCAGGAGAGCTTTCATCATGCATACTCTTCCTTGGACACATTTAAAGCCTGTACGCAGGAGTATACCTCAGAGAAAGCATGAGTTTTGTACACTCCTTCTTACTGGTGTAAATAGAGAATCCCAAAAACTGTTTTCTAATTTGTTCAATCATGGAAGGAGTTCTTAATCCTGGTTTGCATTGCTCTGTAAATGTGGTTCTCTTACAAACTTAGTGTACTTCTCTATGGGCTTTCATGGGCCAGTAATCATATTGCAAATCCCCTCCCAGGCATTATTCTATAGATGGCTTTCGTTGCTCTCCCCGCCTTATCCCCTTTTATCTCTTTTTGTAGCTTAATGGTAGCCATGCAAAATCCATTCAGAACCACAAATGGATTGGCCACCTTCTAAATCTATTCTTTGCCATAAGGCTAAATTGATTGTTTCAAAAGAGAAATTTTATGAATTCTTTTCATCAAAGCCCTTATTAGTCTGTTTGGGATTTATAAAGAATCTAATTCTTTAATCCTTCAAAATTCTAAATTTTATGTATTATATTTCATTTTTCTTCTAAATAACTAATTCTTCCCCAAGTATTTTTTCCTCTTATGATACCTTGAGTAAGGTTGCTCAGCTCCACAGGTTGAAGAGGCGTTTGACTGCTGCTTAAGGTTGGGAAATGTGCTCTTCTTTTCTTTTCCTTTCTTTTCTTTTTTTAAATGGATTTGGTACAGAGTCTCATTACACATCTTGGACTCATAGTGATCATACTGTTTCCAGCCTCCCCAGGGCTGCGATTAGAGGTATGCGCCATCATGCCCAGACTTGGTGGCCCACTCAGTGTGCTCAAGGGCAGGGCCAGTGTGGCATGAGGCATTTGGAATTGGACCCCACCCAGTCCCTAAACTTGCCCAGGCAGGAACTTAGGCAGAACCACTGTGCTATCTCTCCAGCCCTATTTTCAGACTCAGGTATGGGACACTCTGTGTGGATGCAGCACACCTTGTGAGGCTTCACGTTAGAGCTGACAGCCAGTGATGCACAGACCCAGCTTCTCCTGCCCATTCACTCCCACATTGTGCATAAGAAGCAGTACATGTGGCCCACAGAGGTCCACGGGACGCCCATGCTTCATTCCCTCCAACCACTCTTCAGTGATGGGCCATCCATAGGTCGCCTTGCAAATTATTGTGGGCAAACTTCACCAAAAGTTTTTGCTTTACTCCCTATATAGCCACCATCTTTCCATCCCTTGATACTGATTCCTTTCTGATACTGTACCGTTAAGCCACTGTTCAGCCAGCCAGCCTTCCCATTGCCGGGTCAAAAAACCTAAGATCCATTACTTAAAGTAGGGGAGGTTTAATTTGGTTTACCATTTTAGGGGGTTCCGTTAGTCAGATTGGCTCTGAGGCAGAAACATCATGGCAGAAGGGTGTGGGGAGCAGAGGTATTTAATTCATGGTGACCAGAAAATAGAACAGGAGGACAGTGGCAGAGAGAAGGGGGCCAGAGACCATACAGGGCACTCAGGGACATATCTCCACGACCCATCCAGACACAAGGACAAGTATCTTTCACCAAGCCCCTGGGTGACTCCCAAACCAATCAGGTCAACACCCATCCCACTCCTCTATTTGGTGGTACCAGGGATTGAACTTAGGACCTTGAGCTTTCCAGGCAAGCACTTATTCTTTTTTTTTTTTTTTTTTTTGTGGGACTAGGGTTCAAACTCACGACCTTGCACTTGCCCAGCAGGCACTTGTGCCTTGGAGCTATCTCCCCAGCTCCTCTAGGCAAGCACTTATTCTACTGAGCGATCTCTCCAGCCCTGGGATTTTTATATTAAAGCAACTGAAGCACACTTGGGTTCAATGATATACATGAGCCAAGGCAGGTTAGCTGCTGTCACACACACTGCAGAGTCACAGCCACTGAACACTCCTGTAGTTTACTTCTTACTCATGTCATAGTTTGATGTGGTGAGCACTCATCCCAACCCCTGCCCCATCCTGTGATTCTACGTCTTATCAAGTTTCATAAGCCTCAGTGGAACTCTCCCATTGTGGTAGACAGGTCAGGGAGGAAGGAGGATGTGGAGCCAGAGGACAGGGCATTTTGTTTTAGGGAACCTGGTCACGAAGGTCCACATTCCCTGGTACCTAGCTGCAAGAAAGACCAAAAAATGCAGGTAGACTGTGAAAACAGGGTTGTTTAAAATGCATCAGTCCCGGGGCTGGTGGGATAGCTCAGTTGTCTAAAGAGCCTGCTTGGGCAAACTCAGTTGCAGGGGACCATGGTTCGAACCCCAGCAACACATGCCTCACCAGACCAGCCCTTCATGCAGGTCTAGCCAGCCTATAAAATAAAATAAAATAAAATAAAATAAAATAAAATTAAATTAAATAACATAAAATAAAATAACAAAATAAATAAAATATAAAATGCATCAGTCCTTATTCACTTTATCATAGCAAGATACATTATTTAATAAAATCATAGATCAGGAAGGCACTGGAAACTAAGACCAGGAATGGACAAGGCATGAAGGATAGGATGTGACCAGCTACTGTCGCTGGCCCACAGTGCAGTGACCCCATGCAGGACCTCTGCTTGGTTCTGAAAGGTTGTGACTCAAGGTTGGAATGAGAGTAGAGCTCAGTCCCACAGAATGAAGAGTCATTGGGCTGCTGTTCAGGGTTTGGAAATGTGCTTTTATTTTCAAACTCAGGTACGTGACACTCTACAGTTGATGCTAGCACACCTGTGTGCGGCTTCGCAACCTTAGGAACTGGCAGCCAGTGATGTGCAAACCCAGTGTCTCATTCTCCATTTGCTCTGTCAGGTTGTACATGAGGAGCAATGCATATGGCTTTCTGGTGGCCAGAAAGAGAAGGCCCTTTTAGGAAGTGACATCAACCATGGTGCAAACAACATAGTGTCTCTTTGCAAGTGCAGGTAGGCAGTTGGTCTTCTGGAGCCAAGCAGAAATGTCAGATTTCAGAGGCAATTTCAGAGGGGAACTTTATTGCAGACAGAGGTCACATTGGAAGCACAGGGGCCATTCTCATTTTACAATTGCTTTGGCAGCAGGTGCAGCTCCACCAGGTTGACCTTTGCTTTTAGCCCTTGTAAACATGGCTACTCATATGCTGCCTCTCAGAGATGTCTTTTCCTTGACTTCTCTTGTTCCAATAGAGCAGTGCAGTAAAGGCCTCTAGGCCTGGAGTTCTCTCAGGCCTTGCTATGAGGTTACTGGAAATGTAGTAGCTCTCTGTACCTGTTCTTGCTTTATATTTGGAAACAGGGCTGGGAAACCTATGGCCAACTGGACAAAGGGCCAGCTCAGCCTAGTTATTCTTTCAGAGAGGTTGAGACTGGCCACTTAGACAGTCTACCTCATGGTCATTCTTTCTGGATCTCCACTCATATCCTGTCTTTGTGTCTGGGCAGGGTTGGGGGGCTCATGAAGCTAAAACTCCTCTAGTTGTATACAACCCCCTGGAAGAGGCCAGGTAAACCATCTACTTGTGTCTCCAAAGTCTCTCTGCCTTGATCTTCAACTCTGGACCTTAATGACACCTCCTGCATCAACCCTGGCATTTCACCCAGCTGTCTTCCAGCCACTGGTCATGATGCCCCTCCAGTAGAAACACACGCTTTTAAAGTGGGATCTACTCTATGAGGGTCTCCCTAAAGGAAGTGATTGCATTAAGCCCTATCTTTGAGTGGGATCTATTCTACAGTGGCCTCCCTGGAGGAAGCGATTGCGTTGAGCTCCATCTTTGAGCTTTGTAAACGGTGTTGCTGCTAGCCTCAGTTCAATCTTGTTCTCTCAGAGTAGACTGAGAAATGCTAGAACAAGCTTGGATCGGGAAAGGTGTCTTTTCTCATGGAGATGGGGAGTGAGGGTGGTGCCAATATTGGGAAAATCACAAAATGTCAGCTGTCCCAGGGTGGTCTCCATTACCTGGAATGCCTGATTACTCTTTTTATTTATTTATATTTTATTTTTCTTGTTTCAGAACTTTCGTTTGTTTATTTATTTATTTTTATGGCCGGCGCAGCCTGTCCTGAGGGCAGGGCTGGCGCAGCATGTGGTGCCCGGGATTGAACCACGGTCCCTGCAGCCGCCTAAGCTTTCCTAAGCAGGCGCTTTAGACCACTGAGCCATCCTGCCGGGCCCCTGATTGTTCTTTTGTCCAACATTTAATGACACCCTCCCAAGCATCAGCCACCATGTGAGGCACCTACCCAAGAGATGCACGGGACATGGTTGTTGTCTGTGAGGAAAAATGCTGAGAGAGACAGATACATAAATAAGTTAACGGTGATAGATTGTAAGTTCAAGTCAATGCCAAAATACACTTGACAGGTCCCAGAAAGCACAGAGGAAGGTGTGGCCTATTCTGTGTGGAGTGCGGAGGGATCTTGAAGAAGCCTGTATGGAAGGATAACTTTTATACTTGCTCCTCAAGAGTGAGAAAAACTAGGAGTAGAGGTACAGAGCTGAGAGAAAAGACTTTAGTTTGGGAACCAAAGGTGGTTTGGAGGGCTGAGGGACCAGTGGGTAAAAGGAGACTAGAATATGAGGCACCCAGCTAAGAGATCCAGGAAGGAGCCACAGCTCAGTGTAGGCTGAGGAGTACAGCCTCCGAAGCCACCATCATGATTTCCTAGCTGTGTGTTCTCACATCTTTTGTGTGTGAGTGTGCTTCAACATCCTTATCTGAAAATGAGACAAGAAACATATATTGCAGAGGATTTTTCTTGAGGTTTAAGTGAAATTACTACCTACAGAATACTGAGAATAGTGCTTGGATCAGAATAAGCTTGGGGGGGCGGAGCGGACATTAAATAAACTGGAAATGGCATGAGCTTCTTCTTTAAAGCCGAATGGCTGGGAATATCCTGAAGCGCGCCCTTGTATGGGGAAGCCCTAAGGTGCAGCTGCCTGCGCAGGTGAACACTACATAGAATGAGAGGCTGAGCCCAATGCATGCCATTGCAGAGGCAGACAACTGCATCTAGGGGAGAGAACACCCAGGAAAGAGGCTCTTCTGTACAGCAGTTTAGACTTAGCAGTTGACACGGAGACCAGCAAGTGGGCCGCTACAGCCATAGGGTTTCTGTGCTTTTCAAACATCTTCAGTCCACTGTACAGTGCCTGGCGACTGCCCCATGCTTAGTGCAAATCTCTGAGTGGGTCTGACACACCTCTTGCTTCCCCAGAGCACACATGCAGAGGGCTGATGGCATCACACACATGCATGTAGTATGTCTGTCCTGTCTGCATGTGTTCAGATTCATATATATTAATTCACATTTTCCCATTTCATTGCAAGCACTAAGCTATACATTTTTTTTTTTTTTTTTTTTTTTTTTGAGGAACCTCTTCTCATTCAGTGGAAAGAAACTGATTCCCAAAGGAGGAAAAGGAAGCCGAAGGACAGTCATGGAGACTGAGCTGGGAAGTAGGAAGATAGTCACATTGGGACTCCTAATTCCAGGTGGGATCCTTGGGGTCAGTTCTAGTTGTCACACACAATCCTTCCTGATACCAAATACAGGAAGGAAGATGGGGAGAGCAAGCGTCTTACCATCCTCCCCAAGGAAGGTGTTTCAGTTCTCGCTGGCCATCTGAGCTAGGGACAAGGGACCAGGCCTTCGGTGGAGCACTTGTGTAGGCCACTTCTTTGTCCATGGGAGGTTTTCCCAGGGCAGTTTTGTTGATCCTCCCAGAACATCATGTGACAGTGTATGAACAGCTCCTCAGAGGCGCCAAGTATGAAAAGAAGCCCTCCCTGTTCCCTGATGGGGCGGTGGCACCCTGTTCTCCTGAGCCTGACACATTCATTACACTTAGGGACCGAATGCACTGAGCATGGCATTGACTAGGAATCAATTCCTATTGCTCTGTAGGCTGCTCATGTTGGAGTCCTGAGCTCCACCAGGAGTCCCTCTGGGTGGCCGAGCAAGTGGACCTTCCAGGGGGCCCATCGGCCTGCTCTGCACAAGAGTTGTAGGAGTTGTAGAGCCCCAGCACAATGGTCAAGATCAGCATCACTGCAGCCATCATCCAGATCGCTTGCCAGTGCCGACACAGTTTGGGATACATGACTTGTAAGAAGTGGACCAGTTGTTGAAGTTTGCTGTGAAAAAAAAAAAAATAGGAGGAGGATTTTAGTATGCTTACATATTATATAATTTCTGAGCTCATACTTTGCTTCCTGGGGTTGCCCCCTATGCTGTCCAGAGCAGTGGGTCTTAAACTCAGCATTGCATGGAATCAGGCAGCAATTTGAAGTACTTGAGGCTTTCAGAATGGTAATCTCCAAAATTATGGTCTAAGAATCTATAGTCAAGTTGCCTTGGTGATTCTGATGTCACCAGCCCATAGCCTTGGTGGGGGAACACCTGGTCTAGAACACACTATTACTCGCTTGTCATTCATCCACTCACTAACTTCCTCACTTCCTTCTCTCCTCATGATGTGGTTACTGATATCTGAACTCTCCCAAACCTACAGTGCTCGTCTGGCTGATCTGTACTCTCGTGGATCCAGACGAGACCACATCTTCTCTGCATGTAGCTGTGTCAGTGATCGGTTCCAAGTTCTAACTAGTCTCCTGACTTGGTATTAAGGTGTATAATACTAAGTGTTCTCAGTTCTACTTCCAACTGCATCCACAGGGCAAGAACTGAGCTCGACTCTCAGAAATAAACTGATTTCCAGTGACAAATGACAGAGGATCAGGTCATCCTCAAGGACTCCCTTCAAACTACCCCAAGTGTAACCAGGAGACTATGAACTTCTGTGTAGGTCATTTGAGATGTTTTCTCCAGATCATTACATTCATCTTCTAATTTCTCCTCCTTCTTTTTCTTTGCTCCTTCTTTTCCTTCCTTCCTTGCCTGTCATCTTGCTCTGCTTTGTCATCTTGCTCTCCTTCAATATTGCCACTGATTCCTATTGCTTCTTTCCCAGCTGTCTTTCAACCTATCTCCTCTCTCTGTGGCCTAGTGCCGAGAGCCCTGTATCTCTGCAGAAACACTGGCACCTTCATCAAGCTAGAACTTCCTTGTTTTTAAATACCAGGCTTAAGAAAACATGAACAATGAGAATATTGAAGATTATTTCCCAAACTCAAGAGGTGGGAAAAG